>BPLR01016113.1:0-31888 GCA_021605095.1 Caerostris extrusa | reverse complement strand
GATTCTTTCTATAATTTATGTCGACCAGAAACTTTCAACATTAAATTTCAAATTTCATGAATTAAATTGAAATCTGTTATTTAAGAGATATATATTCCTAATGAAATAAATTATAATAGAATGCATGCAAAAGAAATTAGTATTTATAATTTATTTATGTTAAAATTATAAAATATCCATTTTTGAACATTTATAATTTTAAATCCTTTTTTTTACTAATTAGGCAAGATATTTTCGTTAGATATTAATAATATTCAATTTATATGATGAACCGTTTAATTAAAAAAATTCATGTTCATATAATGTCACACATTTTTTACCTTTAAAATTATACTTAAACCCGAAATCTTTGAGTTTTAATTAAGGGTATTAAAACTTTTAGCTCTTTCAAATTTTGCATGTTTTTATTATATATATTTAATTATTTGTAAGTATTTTGTTTACTCCGTGTCATTTAAGCAGGTAATTTTGATATTACTCAAGAAAATTCGATATTATAATCTAAACAAAATATTACCTTCTTTTAAGTGAATCATTTTTAAAGAGAAGATTGATTTTACTGTTTTTCTATCTTATTCTGATTTTTTTAATAATTCACTCAATTGTTTAGATTTGCAATTGCTACTTACACTTCATTGTACAAACATTCGCATTGTATAAATATTCCCATGATATTTATTTTATTGTTTTTCACTTATTAAAAAAAAAAATCTATTATAAATGTTTGTACTTTTAATATACATTCTCTATTTTCTTAATGCTTTGTTTAAAGTATACTACTTCTAAATCCTTCTTAAGTATGGAAGCGTATTTTTAAACTCAATACAAAAAAAATGGAGAAGCAGTAAAAAGGAATTTACAGAAATAGGTTTATAAGTTAAAGAAATAATATTTCTGTGATTATAATTACTTTATGATTATTATAAATAATTTACTTTTGTAACTATAGAAAAAAGATTTTTTTTCAAAATGCAATTATTTCGATTCTCTTAAGACTTTATAACAGTTACAATGCGTTCTAACAAACATACGCCTAATTATAATATTTTTTCGCAAAATAAATTTTTTAATCAAGTCAAGACTTCGTGCTACCCTTATAATAATTTTTCTTCTATAACGAGCTCCCACGTTTATAAAATTATTTGTCAAAAAAAAACTAGTTAAATTTTAAATTTAGTAGAAATTATTTTTAGTTTAAATTGTGTTATTTATATCTGAAAATTAATTATATTATAATCGCCTTCTACATGGTTCTAAATAATCTACAAATTTTCAAAATCGTACTTTAATAAATTTTTACAAAATATTATCTGAACCTTGAATATGAGTACATATTCTTAAATTTAATCCAAGAATTTAAAATGCTTTTACATTTAATTATCTTATTTTATTGATTAAAAAATAATAAATAATTCTTATTATAATGTAATAATGTAACTTCTTATCGCTTTTTATTTGATAATGTAAATATTATAAGCATCGGAGTTACGTTTTGATCAAAATATGCATCATTTTTTTGTTAAGGACATTTCTTTCAACGCATATATAAATTTAAAATTACAATAGATAAAGAAATCATTTCCACATAGTACTATGCATTTAGTATATTTGTTTAGAAAATAAACTAGTCTGAATTATTTGAAATTTTATTAATGTTACTCATACCAGTGATATAATGTGTTATTCATTTTATAATATGTCACTAAAGCCCGACTTATAGTCCACTGGTAACAATGCGCAGCTTGCGTGTAAGAATGCAGAGCTCCAATCCCTGGTGGCTTCATTGTAATCACTAATTGCATGACTGAGGGGACTCGTTGGAAATTATGGCATATATAAATTAGTCTCGCATCGGTATTTAGGCTGCTGGATTGATTTTCCCTGGTTTTCTCCTATATGAAACGCAAATGTGGGGCAATTACTCAGATGGATGGCACTACCATCCCCTTATCACTGGTCGGTAGGCTCTTCATAGTATACAAAGCAATACATGAGGCCCACTAATATTAACCTACAAAAAAAAATGAATAAATGATGAATTTCTCAAAACTAATAGGTTTAAGTTTGTCGCTCTACGGTCATCTTTAAATTGTTAGTCCCTCTTGTTTACAAGATGACCGTAGAGCGACAAACTAAACCTATTAGTTTTTGAGAAATTCATCATTTATTCATTTTTTTTATTCATCATTTATTCATTTATTCAACTATTAAAATTCATCATTTATTCATTTCACCGGACCTACAATTTAAAGTGAATTCCATACCACTAACAAACATCCAATCCCCCTGCCAGGATTCGAACCTAAAGCCTATGGAACCAAAGGCCAGAGTGGTAGCCACTTGGTCACTAGGCAATAATAGGAAAAGCAAAATATGTTTTTTCTCAACAAAACTTCCACTGCATAACGTCTTGTTTTCACGTTTATTTCGATGAAAGATATTTTTATCAGTAGTCACTTCCGAGTATAATATGACGTTGGAAACATTGATATCGTTTTTAAAATCTTGTTAGTCCTTATCTCTGCGGACGCCGTAGGAAATTGAATCAATACTGCCCATGCACATCGGTGCATTTTCCTTCAGAATGAGTCTTTCATTAAATCATTGACTCTATGCCACAACAGTCTCAGTGCCGAAAGAATTTTTGTAATTCTTAAGTGTTTTTAAGTATGTCATTCATCGCGTAAGTGAAATATATGATAAAGAAGATTGATTTTTTTGTCGCTATTTGATAAAGAATTTTACTCTAACAAATTAATTCATGTTTTCCATTATATGTTTTTTGTGCGGATATCACGAATAAACTACTTCCTATTTTTTTCATTTGATTGAAGAAAATTATTTGTATGAAAGGAAAAATAGGTAATTGCTTTGTTTTAATTTATATTTTAAATGATTTTTAATTTTTCTGTATTTCATATGAAATTATCTTGAGCTATTTGATAAATAAAAAATTTGAATTGGCAAGGGTCGTTTCGAAATTTAACGACGTTTCTGTGTTTATATCAAGGATACAGTGTAAATAAATAGGACAGAAATTCAACCTGTTCTAGCTCGAGAAGTAGATCTAACCATCCAAAGGAACTCTCGTCTGTGGTTGAAATACGATTTAAGGGGACACGGTGTGGATGTAGTGTAATAGTTTGCTCGCTGGACACCCTGAATAATGTTGAATCTACTACAGTAGTCGAATGTCGTTTATTTGTTTGTGCAGTTGGATCTAGGTGTGGTCGAGTCACAAGTCCAAGAACACACATATTTATTTTTACAAACAAATAATCACAAGCACAACACACTACAATGATTAATATACAGCAGGTAACACGTTTAATGACATATATTTACGCGGAAGGATTCAACTTCTAGTTGTAAATAAAGTTACTCAGATACAAGCTGAATAGCGAAATATACTTCCTCTCTGGATGAGAGTCTGTAGGGCCAATTAATGCACAGGTTGGTGCTAACTATACCTCCTTTCGGGGTGAGAGACTGTAAACTAAACGTCTTTGAGGCAGCACTCGGGATTAGAGCTGATAACTAACGGCAGCGCCTGCTTTGCCGTATGAGCTGCCTGGCGAGAGTTTCGAAGCTTACTGATGATTTTTTTTCAGTACAGCGCAAGGGGTGCTCTTGTGGTGCGTAGGAGGAAACATGGTTGTGTAGGTGGAACCCCAGGTTACACTACATAATTGCTCATTCTAGTCACGAGTGATTACAGGTCATTTGAAATATAACAGGTCTTTCCACTCATTCTATCATTCTGAATTAAAGTTTTTCATTATCCATAGAATAAAACGTCATAATATTTTTGCCCCCAATGCCATATTTTTTGTTCACAAGTTTATGACCATCATTTATTCTTTTGTATACGTCTCGTTCCACTTAGGCTTATGTTAGTTACCATAAGTCATTTTTTTTGTTCCTTCATTATTATACTTCATTGCACGTCATGTATTTCTATAATTATAAGTTTTTTTTTTTTTATTATTCTCTTTTCACCCTCCCTTTTTTTAACTGGTAAGGACCAACATAGTTCTGGGTACAGGGGGTGAGGTGTGGGGGTAAGTGAAATAGAGGTCATTTGAAAAAAACTCCATACAAAAATTACCATATTACCAAACACTAAGATGTTAGTAATGATTAGAAGGGGTTTTTTACATGGCATTAGTGTAAAATACTTTATATACAAGTTTAATAAAACACATACACATTTGTAGAAAACACAATAAATAATAGTTATTTTCACTAATGGTTATTTCTTTATCCTTTATCACCGTTACTGCATGGTAAATATGAATGAGATTTAGTATAATAGGCGAAAATAAATGTTCCATTTAGGCACCGGCATTGAAGAAATACTTGTTTTTCTGGATGTCTTTCAAATGGTAACTAGCTCATTGATCACTTTAGAAAACCCACACACAATCAACAGGCCACAGAAAGAATGTTTTGAAAAACCTGATAGTCTATCGCTTTAAGTGGTCCTGATTAAGTGGATATGAACCGAACATGAAACCACTTTCTCTAATGCTATAAAAATACGACGATGTTCTGAACAAATTAAAAATATTGCATAAGGTAGGTAAAAAGATTTCTTGAAATGCAGATATATTTATTTTACCATTTAGGTTGGATAAAAGTATTTAGTCTCCTAAACAATAAATTATGTATTGTTTGGACACAATAATTGTAATAATTAAGGTATAATTGTTTTAATCCTTTCACTCATTTTAATCGAGTTATAATGTTTAGGATTATTTATTGTTTGGACACAATAATTGTAATAATTAAGGTATAATTATTTTAATCCTTTCACTCATTTTAATCGAGTTATAATGTTTAGGATACTTATTGTTTAGTAAAAAGTGAATAAAATTTGACGATTATCACTATTTACGATTTGCTGTTTAAAATATTAAAATGATTTCCGTTTCATATACCCTGTTTATGTAATAAAAAAAAAAATTAAAATCGTTTCTTCCAAAGATTTTTATTTTTGTTTAGCATTGTTTTTTTTTTAATAATCTTCCTGCTTATTTTACTATTATTATATGTTGTTGTTCTTATGCAGCTGACTATACATAGACAGTTAATCCTTATGCAATAAGCCAGTGCTGCACCACTATAATTCATTTAGCACTATCCAGGGGGCATGTGTAGCTTGGAGATATGCTATGGATGCGAGTAACACTACCCCACAAAGCTCTACGATCACATTAGACCGGAAGCTACGATTTAAAGTGTATTCACTATTACAATATTATATAATATTTTTACTTTTACTACTTATACTATATTCTACAAAATAATCTTCCTGCTTTATTTTACTACTATATATATATATATATAATTAGAAGGAAAAGAAAGAAATGTAAAAGGTAATGCCACGTCACGAAATTTGACGTGCACGCCATACATCTCACGTAATTTTGCTAATGGGAAAAAAATTACCTTTTAATTCGACGGCATTAAAGACAATTAATGCTATTTTGTACCAAGCCTGTCATATCTATACAAAAATGGACAGAATCCTTGGAAATTTGAAAAAAAAAATGATCGTGATATTGAGAGCTTTTAAATATATCAGTTTTGTAATTTTTTAAAGTAAAGTTAATAATGTTTTTTTAAATATTTTAGAAAAAAAGAGGATTTGTAATTTTAAATTGTTTTTAATCTTGAATTTATTAAATTTTTACATTATAAATTTTGAACAAATTTTGTATTTAAAATTCGCAATCAATGACACGTATAAATATATTATTAACTATTTGTAAAAGAGGAAGTATTTTAAGCATGTGTTAATTAAATAACTTTTTTTTTTTTTTTTTTTGTATTTCTTTTTACTTCGTATTCGAGTTCAAAAGTGACGAATCAAAAGATTTTTATATATGGATTTTTAAAAAATTTTCTTCAGAATGTTTATTCACAATGCATTGATCCAAACGGACATTTTCAATCTAATATAATGTTCAGCAACAATTACATCTATTTATTTTACTTCAAAGCTGCTCTAAACTAAGTTTTGGGCAATAAATATCGTACGAAGAAAAAATGTATGTCTATATTTACTTATGTTCCTCCAACCAGACTAGCAAATTATTGACAAATGGTCCTATTATAACTCAGTAAAATAGAAAACATTAAATGGAGCATTTTTTATATTAATAAATTTAATTATCAAATTAAATCTATCTTGTTCCCTTCTTGAATCTTTCTTCAAAATCTTAGGGTGTTATTCAAGATACATTCGATTTTATTTTGAAATTTACAAAGCAGATCTAATATTTTGTTATATGACTTTTGAATAGAACCAATAAAAACAGTATGTAAAAACATAATTTGTTGATTTTTTTTACAGTGAATTTTGTGGGTAGTTAAAGATACGAGTTCTTCATTTTTTGAATAATTCATAGAGCCGTATTTACATCCAAACGAATAAAATATATATTTAAATAAATAATTAAAATTAATTTATTCCTAAATTTAAAAAAACATATAGTTTAAGTCTTCATAAGTAATCTCACATAAAATTAATAAAATCCAGTACTTGACAGTTTCAATCCAAATAATTTATTGTGAATAGCAGTTTAAATTCAAGCCTATTATCAAAAACGATATTTCCATATATAAATAAGTTACAAATAATTTTTTTTTTTTTAAATAAATAATTTCAATCCATCAACTGGGATCCTAAATTAGTTCAGAATTCAAAAATATTCAGCAAATACAATTTTTTTTTCTCATTGTCCAATTTTGTTTTTCACTCTGTACTTTCTAATATATATTGAATATAATTTTCAATTACTCTAAATCAAATTTTCTTTAATATTATATTACTCAATTTGCTTTAATGCAAACCTCTTAACCCAGAAGTGCCTGGCGGCTTCATATTGAAGTCCATTAAACTCTAATGGGAGTCTGCCAAAAAAAACTTATTTTCGATCCTCAAATTCAAGCACAAAATTATTTATGATTCCAGGCCACATCTTCAGAGGAAAGGGAAAAAAAAAAAAAAAAAAAAATACGCATCCTCGGAATAAAACAAGAGTCAACAAAATACAAACTTCAAAAGCAAACAGGTCTTCCGGAGAGCTCCAAAGGTTTACTTCCGGGGCGTTTTCTCTTCCTCTTTTTACAAAAATAAAAGACAGCTATATCGAAAAACTCTAAAAAATCCTGTCCTTTTTTTTTCTGCCTGTCAAAGGATGAAAGCTTTTTATCGACCATGATCTTTTTTAGGTCTTAGCACTCCACCCAAAAATAATCTGATCTTTGACTGTCTTCTAAACAGATTTTCGATTCAAGTAATTTTTTTTCTTCTGTTACGTGTGACCTTGAAACACTTGAAGATGACCGACATATTGGTGAGTTGATTAATTTGGATGAATGAATTACACTGTGCTGCGATTAACGCCGGTTAGTAAATATTTGTGTGTAAGAATTTAAATTGCAGGAACTTTTTTTTTTTTGTAAATTATTCGTGATATGCGATTGCTTAATACTGCGTGTACTTTATCTGAGCATTACGTCCCAGTGTTTGTTTATTTGTATTAGCTAAACAACTCGCTAAAGATTGTTTAAAATTTAAATTGATAATGTAAAGTAAATTATTATTGATGCAGTTTAAGTAAATTGTTTAATCTACAGTACTAAATTCATTCCAGAAATACCAGACTTTGACTCCTCTAATCACGTGACAGTTTCTCGGTGTGAGTATTAGACGCGTACTTGGATGACTTGTGGCCTTGAATTCTTCTCTCCCAATATCATAGGCAAAATTTGTGCACGAGTACAAAATTAGTGGATTTTACCACAGTGTAATCTGATCGTCAAATATCTGTTTTGCTGTAAATTAGTATCCAGAAGGGGTCATAATTAATTCAACTTGGTACGTTACTCATAGACTTGTTTTTTTATGACTATCTGTCCGGCAAGTCATTGTTTGACATTAAGTCATCTCTTGCTTTGTTCTTGTTGCATGATGTACTTTTTGTGTGAGAAATTTTTTGTTATTATTATGACGCATCGTGATATTAATATTATTCCTTATCTTCTAAGTGATATTTTTTTTTAATCTATGTATTATTTAATTTTATTTAAATGTTTTTAATTTTATCCCTTTAATCTCATTTGTAATTATCGCTATGTATAATCCTTTTTGACGTGCTACAGAAATTTGTATTTATAATTCTTGTTTTCATTCTTAATCATTAATTATTTACGAAACTTATGTATTATTTATGTATTTAGTTGGTAGAATACACCTTGCTCTTATTCATTTCATTATTATTCCTTGGGCCGCGTTCCTTGTTTTATATCACGAGAAATAATACTAAATTTTACTTAAAGTAGAATGAATTTTTAAAAATATTCATGGTTAGAGTCGTATTTAAAGTTTTGTTGAGAATAATTGCATATTTTTCCATTGTTTAGAGTATAATGGCAGAAAAAAAAAGAAAACTTACTTCTAAGCAAAATACCTTGATTTTTATATTCAAGATATTATTAAGCTTATTATTTGGTTATTTATTTATTCTGTACAAATTATTGCAAAAATCTGGACAAAGAATTTCATAAACTGCATTAATTACTTTTTATTGATGATTTACTCAAATTAAGACTATTTGTAAAAAATACGAAATTCATTAAAATAAATTTTACTGCTTTTTTAGCGATTTTTATTGAAATTTAATGTAGGGAGAAAACACGAAAATTGGCTCTCAGGAAATACCAGCCGATTCAATAGATGTTTTCCTGGAAAAAAAAACACATACACAAAATATATATATATATATATATTTATATCATTTTTACATTCATTGTTAAGCCAATTGGAAGTAAGGTTTATTATTCATAAAACTATATAATTAAAATTTGATGCACTTGACGATAAATGCAAAATAAGGATGAATTGACAGAAACAAAGTTAATCTTCTACATAGATTTGTATCAATTATATAATATTTGCACATCCATTTTAGAAAAGGGATTTAATACTGCGGTTGCATGAATTTTCCGGAAATTGTGATATGTAAAAATATGATTGAAGCATTAGGCGATTAAAACATGAAGATATATTTATATATCTTACTAAATATATTTTCACACTTTCAGTGAAACATACCGAATAAATTAAAAATATATTCTTCTTCTATGAAGGCTGAAAACCTATTAGAAAAACAGAGTAAGATAACAAAGGTTAAATGTTTAGCATTGCTAAATATTCATCGAAATATTGAAATTATTATACACTATTTTATTATCGATGAGATTGAAAAAAGATAATAATTAATTTTAATTTAATATTTGTTTACGTAATTTTTTAATGAAACTTCTAGAAATTAGTCTTTAAATTTAATTTAGCATTTTATCATTAAATATAAGGAAAAAATTATTTTGCATTTATTGTTGCACACATTTTTAAAACTAAATGAAAACGAATTAATATCTCAAGAGGCTATTCTCATTAAAAAAAAATTTTTTGAGAAAATTAATAAAAGAATAATCTATTTTAATTCTTTGGTTTTATATTATTATCTTAAATATGCATGTTTACATAAAACGATGGTGAAACAAGAGATATAACATAAGTGAAACAGTTTAAAATTAATTTAAGTTTTAAAGTTAATATTTTTTCATTAATTTAATAAGTGATTTAATGTTTAATTAATATTTGATAACTTTCGCTATCACAAACTATTTTAAACAAATATTCAATTTGTAAAAAGTAAAAAGATGTAAATAAAATCAAATTAATTACATTAAATGTCATCTTTTTTTATTTTGCACATATAATTTTGATATATGAATAATCGTTGATTATATAGTATATAATATAAATATTAACTTATCCAAGTTTAAATATATTCTAGCAATTTATGTTATTTTAGCTTTAAGCTAAAGAGAAAGGATGCATTCATAAGAGCTTTTCCCCATTTCCAAAGTTTCTTATGTGATCATAAAACTATCATTGAGTATTTCTTCAAAACTTTGTGGCTAGTCTTTTTAAGAAACAAAAACGAACAGTTCTTTTCTTGTATCAGAGTATTTTAATATAAATAAAGCAATAATGCAAAAATAATTATGTGCTTATAATTCGTATTGGTATAATTACATTTAAATCTATGACCTGAATGACCGGAGAATTTTTCAATTAATGTAGTCTGATTCAGAACCTTACAAGCCAAACCGAACAGAAAGCTTCTGTGTCAATGCTAGGAATAAGTGTGATAAATCGATATGAAGGTATGTCTTTTCGGGAAATTTAAGGAGGGGAATCCTCCATATTTTGTCGAATCCTCCGATTCCAACAAAATTTCTATGTTTGGAAGGGTAGCAAAGAGTTAACTCAGAAATACGTTGGAAAAATATGAGAGCAATTACATTGCATCCTGGGTACTAGCAATTCACATTGCAATCTATTAAATGAGACCACATCAAATTTCTAGGAATTGAAAAACAATGTTTCTTCTTGATAGAAGATCAATTTAAGAAATGTTATATTTTGGTATGAATTTGGTGATTGAAAATTTGGGCTTAGGTCAGTAGGACCGGTCTAATATGCCTGTTGAATGTTGGGCGTAGAGTTGACAACCAAACATCTTCTATCTCGAAATCTGCTAGAAGGCAGACAGCCTTGGCCCACTATGAGGTTGTTGCTCCAATGAACAAGAAGAGAAAGTAGTTGTAAATATGTTAGTAATTTAAAATAAAAAAAATTCATAAGTTGGTAG
The DNA here is from genome assembly GCA_021605095.1 of Caerostris extrusa. Lineage (NCBI taxonomy): Eukaryota > Metazoa > Arthropoda > Arachnida > Araneae > Araneidae > Caerostris > Caerostris extrusa. The sequence continues at coordinate 21,155 of BPLR01016113.1, read as the reverse complement.
GTAGTAGTTTATTTGTAAGTTATCCGTCCCTAACAAAACAAATAATTCAGAGAATTAAAACGGAATAAAAAAGCTCATATTTGTGAATTTCAGTTTGCCGTATTTGAACTTGTTTTGCCATATGCCTCTACAGGAACTTAATTATATGTAATACCAAGTTATGTTTAAATTAAATTTCACTAAGATCATAAGTTTATCAATGGGGTTTTAAAAAGAATTAAAAAAAAAAGGTGTATTCACATTAGTATAATTGAAATCATTATTTGTGCTTACTAACTGACCTTATCTTTATCCAAATCATACACAACACATATAGTAACTTATTAATTGTATTTCAACTTGATTGTTTCAGGGTATTATTAGGTAACACCTATGTATTGCATAGTTAACTGGGTACCATTGGTTCGCCATGTTTGGGTTAAACATTTGGAACCATTCAATTTTTATCTTCTATTCCTTCAAAAATGTACGGAGAAACATCACGACATGGAAAATAAATACCTAAAAGTTCAAATACCTTAAAGGACCAGTTATATATATATATTTTCAAATACAGTTTTGCGTCATTTATTTACAATAAAATAAATAAGCATTTCTAGAATTATTTCTAAAAGTTTTTATCCTGCTTTATTTATTTTTTGTATGTAAATTCAAGCATAAATATAAGCATTCGAATTGCGCATTAGTATCGTAACATTAATCATCTGATTCATCGTCAGAGCAATTGAGATTATCTTACGATACATCTTTACTGTTATCACTAAAAACATCTTCACATTCCCTCATTTTGAAAACAATAACATGAAGTAAATGCAAGCGGTCATAAACAATAAAAAAGCACGATGTTTTGGGGAACTATTGCACGTTGAGTCAAATGTCAGTAAACAACATTGAATCGATATAGAATGATATTTGCCAGACCTTCGGTAAAACGAATCACGTTGTCCACAATATTTACTTTAGAACTAAAAATTAAAATTACAAGGTAATTCGTGATTCCTTTCTATTTTAATGTAGCTCATTATATCTACAACGAAAGGATCCTTGGGTTATTATGAAACTGTATCAACTATAAGCATCATAGTCACTTTTGTATAAAAGAGCTCTTGAAATAGTGAAAAACAATTTTCTAAATAACTCGCATCTGAATAACTGTGTCAATTCATATTAAATAATTTTAACTCGTTAAGTTTTAGCAGCTTTAATAAATATTAACGAAATACATAAAATATATGTTTCTTCTGTACAGATGATATTGCATTTTATGAATGATGATTTGAATATTTAGAAAAGATTTATTAGAGAAAAACTAGATTTATAATATTTTTATATATTTGTAACAAAACAACCTAGTCTAATAGCGCGTTGAGTTTCCGTACTAGAGTCAATTTATTAAGTTTCATATTTTAAAGATAGAAATTCAATGAACGCAAATTTTCCAAGGACTGCATAATATACAAACATTATGAAAGTCAATTAAAAATAAAGTCAATCTAAAATCCTTTCTTGGGGTTATTATATTACATAAAATAACTCAATTTTCTCATGCAACAAATTTCAGAAAATTATCATAGAAATAAAATGAGAGTCAGAGGAAAAAATATTTGTTTAATTCACAATAAACATAAAAATGTTATTAAGCGGTTTTAAATATAGTCGATGAAATATAACTATTATCACTTAGAAAGACATAATTTAAGTACTAATTATGAATTTCTCTATTATGAATATTCTATCCAAATCCATTAAGTTATTAATGGATTTAATTTAATATCTAAGAGAAAATATTTTCTCAAAAAAAAAAAAAAAGAAAAGAAGAAGCATTTTGCAGCTACCTCCTGTTAGAAATGAAAAATGGAAGCTTGTGAGATTCACTACTTCATTATATGCTATTGGGTTGTTGCAAATTCAATTATTATTCAATTATTCAATTTTAGTATTAGCTAAAGTTTTATAAAATATATATATACCAGTATTAAGTTAAATGAATGTGTTATATCATTTTATTTTGCGCTCTGTCTAAATGTGTATTTTTGGTCCGATGAAGTTTTAGGAAATTTTAAGAAAATCTTATAATATAAACTCATGTTTGTGAAAATTGCAGCACCATAAAGGAACAGCCATAATTGAATTAAATCTAATACACAGTTAAGTGGTAGTGGTACAAATAAATGATTAAATGTTCAAAGCAAACAAACAATAACAAGAGATCGGAATCGGTATTTTTGTGTAGCCACCACGCGCGGCAATAAGTGCTGCTACACGACGTGGCATGGGGTCAAAAGTTCGTCTGCAGAAGCAACAGGACGAGGATCACGAGCGAGACGCCGACCAACGAAATCCCACATATTCAAACCAAGCTTATGTCCAAAGAAGACAATGGTGACGATTTGATGTAATTAAATGGTAATCTTTTACAGTTTCCCAGGGATAGGTCACACAATTAATGCACATTTTTACTGTCAAGAATTGCTATTGTGCATCAAATTGTTGTCATCAGAACCAGCGTTGGTAAATCGAAAAGGTGTTATTCTTTTTCATGTTAATACAAGATTTCGCATTTTAAGAAAACACACTCTAAAATTTGAATGAGATGAAATTTGTGGTTCTGTCTCATCCACTGTATTCACCAGATTTTCTCCTAAGACTACTCAGTAGCCTTCAGGTTCGAATCCTGGAGGTGGTGTGGGATGTTTGTGAGTGGTTCGGAATTCACGTTAAACTATAAGTTCCGGTCTAATTTACATAAAGTGTGCAAAAAAAAAATCGTACAAGCTACAAACCGAGCGACAAACCAGACCAAAACAAACTTAGAGACTACTAATAATATAACATCTGAAATCGTTTTTTTAAATAAATGATTTATCAATCACGAAGTGACAAAACGAACTTTACTGAATTGATTGGCTAAAATTAAAGATGTTTTTGAAACTGGCATAAAAATGCGTTGCACTTTATTTCGTTGTATGATAGTTATTATTTGTAGAAATATTTCCTGAAAAAAACATTTTTTTCGTATATATATTATTTTAATTTAATTATTTAATTAAAAAATTAGAAGACTTTTGTTAGCATTTTTTTTATATATATAAATCGTTTTTATCTTTTTAAAAGTGTGTTAAAGAGACATGTTCAATTTATTAGACGATGAGTATATTGTCTAGTAAATTGCCAATTTTTCTTTGACATACTTTAAAGAAAAAAACCGAGATAATGTTGTCGAACATTTTATGCTATATAACTTTTTATACATTTTTATTTTAGAAAAAGAATTTTACGCCATATATAAAATTAAGGTGAAAAACAAAATTTTCTGAATTATTTTTGACAATATCTTTAAATGAAGATGCACCATATATTAATATTTCAAACTATTTCTCACAACTTGTACCCTCTTATCGATTTTCAGACTTTTAGATATTCATCTCTCAATTCAAACATTATTGCATGACTGAAATCTCAGAAATTTATACTCCCGAAAGATTTGCTTTACACACCTCTGGAGACATACAGCATGATTCATACTCTGACATTCAATGTACTTGAAGAATTTGTTTTTATGCTTGCCAATAGCATTCCTTCAAAGAGCTCCAGTGAGGCTTTCTGCCCTCTGATCTGAATGCCTTATTCCGTTCCCATACCAAACCAGATCGCGAGCATTCATCCATATTCAAGGGGATAAGAGGATTTCAATGTTCGTTTCGCTAGGTATGCAGAGTCAGGACCTTTGCAGGCACACGGCCATTTAGGTTTAGGGTAAGAGGAAGTATTTCTTGGGATCAGATGGAAGCGAGAATTTAAATTTGATTTACATTTACATTGATTTAAATGTGTTTCAAAGTTAATTTTATTATAAAAGCATACATTGGAACTGACTCAATAAAATTTTTGAAGGTGATATATAGTACGTAAAGTATTAATTATATGATGTATTTAAATTTATATTATTATTAAAAGTTTACCAATTATGAGTACAGTGAGCGTTTTAGTTTTGATTTAAACTTATAACTAATTTATTTTATAATAAATAGACCATTTGTAGAATGTATAATTCAGTTTAGAAGAATACGATTGAAATGTTAAAAATCATATAAGTTATATATGTAAAATCATTGCATTTTTATGCAATTAAATCTATTTTTCTTGTGTTCAATTCTAAAGTATCCATTTCTTCTCCATGCATACAGATATATAAATTAACAGTAAGAAACAATATATATATACATATATTTACATATAAAGAAGGATTTTAAATAATTTAACTTGTTATTTAATGTATTGTTTTGCAGATTTAAAATTATAAGACAAGAGTAAAATATTTATATATTTGTACAGCCATAAATTTTAGTATTAATTTTAAAAGTAAACAAGGGTAGAAACTTACATAAAATTTCCCAATACCAGCATTTTATCTATATTGAGTCTTAAGGATTTCTATTTCTCCTTTGAAGTACTAAGTATTTTAAAATACATCATGGATTTTAAGAGTCTTTTACTACAGGAAGATTTGCCTTAGAAGTATCTGGAGACATACAACAAGACCTATTTTCTTGTGAGTCGTGGCCAATAAAATTCATATAGGATTATTTTCTTTTTTGCTCGACAATAGCATTCTTCCAAAGGATCCCAGTAAGGTTTAAATTCTTTGATCTAAATACCTTATTCCGTTCTCAAACTGCACCATACCAGACCGTGAGCACTCATTACTATTCAAGAGATAAGAGGATTCCACCATTCACTTCGCTAGATATGCAGAGAATGTGCCTTTTAGGCTCACGGCCATTTAAGATTGGAATAGGAGAAAGTATTGCTTGGGATCAAGTTTTAGCTGGAATTTCAGAGTGGTTGATATTTTTGTTTAAATTAATTAAAAGTATTACAACATTTTTTTTAAAGAATTGTAAAAAAAAAAAGTTATTAAATTATTAGACAAGAGTAAAATAAATATTTCAATATTTGTACAACCATAAACTTTAGTATTAATTTGTATATCAAACAAAGGTAGAAACTTTCGTAAAATTTCTCAATACCAGCATTATATCGATATTCTGTCTTAAGAATTGTTGTTTCACCTTTCATGTTCCAAATATTTTAAAAATACATCATGGATTTTAGAAATCTTTTACTCTGGTAAGATTTGCCTTACATTTTACAACATCTAGAGAGACAATTATTGACAACATCTCTAGAGACATACAATAAGACCCATTTTCTTGTGAATCGTGGCCAATAAAATTCATATACAATTCTTTTCTTTTTTTAACTACAATAGCATTCTTCCAAAGATTCACAGTAAGGTTTAAACTCTTTGAACTAAATGCCTTATTCCGTTCTCTGACTGCACTATGCCAGATCGTGAGCACTCATTACTATTCAAGGGAGGTAAGAGGATTCCACCATTCACATTGGTAGATATGCAGAGTGTGTGCCCTTTTAGGATCACGACCATTTAAGATTGGAATAGAAGAAAGTATTGCTTGGGAGCAAGTTTTAACTGGAATTTCAGTGTGGTTGACATTTTTTAAAGAATTTAAATTAATTAAAAAAAATTACAATAGATTTTTAAAAATTGTAAAATTATTAAATTATTAAGAAATTATTTGACAAGAGTGAAATAAATATTTGTACAGCCATAAAATTTAGTATAAATTTTATTAATAAACAAAGGTAGAAACTTTCATAAAATTTCCCGATATCGAATGAAATGCTGGCATTTCATCGATATTCAGTCTGAAAAGATTTCCATATATTTTAAAATACATCATGTATTTTTAAAAGTCTTCTACCAGGAAAATGTGCCTTACAAGTATTTGGACACATACAACAAAACCCATTTTCTTGCGAGTCGTGGCCAATAAAATTCATATAGAATTTCTTAAATATTTTAATAAAGCTATAAAAATTTCATTAGTACTTGAATAAATTTATTTATTAAAATTAAGACGATTGATGGAATTATTTAGAGAACCGTAGTATCTGCATTTCATTTTATTTAATGTTATGTATTTTTTGGCACATAGTATATTTGGCAAAACTAATCATAAAAATATTAATAAAGATATTTGTAACATTTGTATTTAAAGATTTGTGTTTGAAAATGTAACTTTACATTCCTTTTAAAATCGAAACAATAATTGTTATCATTATTTGGGACATCAAATTTTTGAAGATCAATGCTTTAGGAGAGACGTTTAAATAATCAATGTTATCATACTATAGATGATAGAAAGATATTCAGAAATAATATTAATTTATTTCTATGCATTTTATTGCTTAAATTATCCCATACACTACTGATTAAATTGTTTTGCAATTCAACAAATCTATTTTGAAATTTTTTATTTATTTTAATATTAATGCGGGTGATGATTTGCGTATTTGACCCAGACAATGACTCACCATAAGAGTTATCATTATTTAGAAAAGGTTCCTATACAGTTTTTAATAACCTTTGTCTGGTAGAGGTGGCATCTAGATAGTTCATACAGTCCAAAGTTCTCCTCTAAAACATAGGAGGTACGTTTGGTAACAGATTTATCGTGGCTATTCACTGCACGGACAGTTCAACAGCTGGGAATTAATTTTCGACTTCTAAGCCCAACACCTTATCCACCAAATTACTTCATCTTCTTTAACAAAAGGTTTAACGCCTATGGCTAATTTGTTTGAATATCATCAAGTACTTACAAGGGTGATTGTTTAATTCGTTGCATTTGAATAAATTTCAGTTTTTAAAATACTTTTTAATAATAATAATGCCATAACCGCTTTATTAAGAGTTCAGCTTCTTTAAAATAATAATTACCCTTCTTCCACTATTTTAAAAGTAATTCTACAGCTTCCGATTGCAATGTGGAAAGCACTCTTTGGAAGTAGCATTTGTAAAGTTCATATAATTCAGCCTTAATTCTTCAACACGTTAGAAGGACTTTCGATCACAAATTTATTGTGCTCATTACCTATAGGACATTCGAACAGCTTTGCTTATCTTTTTCCAGTTTTGATTGACTTAACCTAATTCTAAGACCAACACGCCATCTATCAAATTACTTTCTTTTAATATAATGTTTAAACGCATATTGTTAATCTGTTTTTACTATCCATAGGTATTCCTAAAGGCATTCTTTTAAATTGACTGTAACTGAGAAGATTTCAACATTGAAATTTAATAAAAGTATTTTTTTTTTTTTTTTGGATTTATTCATAGAAATAACCATTAAAAACTTAATTTAGATTAATAAATGATAAAATATATAAATACTAAAATATAATTTTTAGTTTGTTTATAAGTTCGGTATATATACTATATGCCAGTTTCAACTGTCACTAATCTACAAACGTAATTCACGTTTAAAAAAAATTACTTCAATTAAAACACATCCAATATCTCGTGATCGCATTTAATCTACCAGATAAACTTTGCTTGTTTTGTTGAGTTTCGAAGTGAGCCACCCCAATTATAAGGCCAACACGAAATCTATCAAATTACGTCCTTTTAATATAATGTTTAACGTGTATTGTTAATTTGTTTTACTATACATAGGTATTCCAAAAGACAATATTTTAATTTGATTCTAACTGAGAAGATTTTAACAGTGAAATTTAATTATTTAAAAAGTGTTTCATTGGTCTTTATTCATATGAAATAACCATTAAAAACCTTGATTTAGAAGACAGTTATCATTTAGATTAGTAAATGATAGAATTCATAAATACTAAAATATAATTTTAGTTTGTTTATACGTTCTTTTATATATACTTCATGTTCGTTTAACTGTCACTAATCTATAATTCATCATTCCTGTTTAAGAAACATTACACCAGTTAAAACACATTCAATATAATATCTCATGACAAGATTCATTAACAACATTTAGTCTCATCAGATATTATATCGGTGTACTATGAACTAATTTGTCACGAATCTTATAATAGCACGATTATTATAACAGAGATCATATATTGAGAACTTTAAGCCTATTTAATAAAGACTTAGCAGATAATTAAATATTAACACAATACACCATATATAATTAAAGTAACTATCAAATTAATCATTTTTAAGACTATTGTTAAGATATAATTTATACATCAAATGAAATTAAGTGATTATTTTTTCCAAACAGTGTTGTATTGTTAATTAATTTAATTTTAATTATTATTAATAAATTCATAAAAGTCTTTACTTCATTAATCTATTTGCATTACATTTAAATAACTCTGATTTAGATTGTTGTCCTTTATAACTTAGTATTCGAAATATATAAAAATATAAATATTTATTTACCTACATTATTCCCATCAGTTTCACATCCATTCTTCCTTATTCATTTGCTCATTAGTAAATATTTTTTTTATTTATTCATTCATTAGTAAACATTCTCCGTTATTCTCCCGTGTATCTTTTGCAAAAGATCTTTTAAAAAATATTTTCCACTGCTTTGAATTGGCGTAAATAAACATTCATGTTTCCTGCCTTGCAATGGCAGAGAAACAAAAACATTATTACATTGTAAGTGGAGGCGGATACTACTTAATTCTTCTGTTCTCATGTTTATTTGCTAAGCGAGTAATATTCATTCCTAAAAAATATTTTTCTGTTCCGCGTTTAATGCAGATGTGATTTCAGGATAATTAGTAACAACCACGCTATCTTGATGCAAGGATTTTCTCAACAGATACTTATCCAAGAGGTTTTGAAAGTATTTGAACATTTAAAGAATATGCATTGTGTTTCTGTGTTATCTCTAGCTTTATTTGATATATTAATATATTTAAATTTAAAATTACCTTTATGATTGATTGATTGGTTGAATATTTTTAATTTAAAAATAACAATAAATTATTTTATTGAGCAATTAATGAGGATTAGAAGTTTCTAGAAATTTTTAATAGTTAGCTATGAAATATTAAGTTAAATATATGATTTAATAAAAATTACTTATTTCATATCAATCTTAAAAAATATATTCATTAAATTCTAATAAAAAATTTAATTCTGCATATTTCAATATGATTTTAAATGACAGAGAACATTTAAAAAATCTTTTTCTAGTATGTAATTAATTATATTACAATGTATATATCTCATATTTTTAAAATTAATTTAAGCAAAATATAGAATTTTGTGTTATGAGGAGAAATAACTTATTCCACAAATAAACCAGTTTTATGGTTGCTTGTGATAAAAAAAAAAAAAAAAAATTTGAATTGTGCAGGACTATAAGTCTGAATATAAATTTGTCTCTTCACAATATCTTTTATCCAAAAACTAAAACTGTTTATTAAATTTGTAAAACAAATTTTTTGAAACAGTTTGTTTTAAATATATTTAATTTAAAGATATACTTTTCATATGCTTTTTAAAAACATGATAAACAAATTTCTTCACAAATATATATATATATATATATATATAAATGTACGTTAGGCATTTTTTGGCTTACAATATACATTTACATTAACCTATTTCAAAGATTAATGTTTCTTAACTCAATTTTTAACTTAAAGTTAAATTTTAATTCAAATGAAAAAAAAAAAAAGTGTTGATATTTTCATTTCAATCATAGATACTGAAAAAAATCCAATAGTGAAGCATTATTATGCATTAAAATATTCTGCCTTTTAATATAGATTAATATTTGTAGGGTTTTTTTTTAAGAAAATAACATTCTTACTGATGAAACGGCTGATTAATCGACAAATTTTACTTTGAAAAATTTTATTAATTTTTTTAATAATTATAATAGTAAGGGATTTGTGTATCTTGAACAAGACACATTTCTTACATTAATGTAGAAGAGTTATTTTTATTTGAAAAAGGTTGTAAATTTTAATGTCCGGCGCAAATTTTTTATAAACTTACTTTGGAGAGGTGGCATCTGGATAGTTCACAAAATCCAGTTTTCTCCTGTAACACATAGAAGGTACTTTTGGTAAAAGATTTATCGTGCTTAATTACTGCAAGTACAGTTCAACAAATGTACTTTTCTTTTTGAGTTCTAAGCCCAACACGCTATCCACCAAGTTACTTCTTTTCTTTTAATAAAAGGTTTTCATAAAAGTTTAATTGTTTGTTTGAGTATCATCATGTATTCACATAGACGATTGTTAATTTCTATTGTAGTTGAATAAATTTTAGTTTTAAAATACTTTTTAATAATAATGATGTCATATCATCTTCATTCACAGTTAATGACTCATCGTGGAAGAAGGGTAATTATTATTTGAAAAGTAATTCAACGTCTTCCGTTTACAATTTGGAAAAACTCTGTGGACATGGCATTTGTAAAGTTCATACAATCCAGCCTACACTGCCAACACATTAGAGCAGGGGTCTCCAAACTACGGCCCGCGGGCCAAATACGGCCCTCCAGTGTCATCAATCCGGCCCGCAACAGCAAATAGCTTATTGCTGATGCAATAAGTTGGATAAAAAACACAGAATGACAATAACTCAGTTATATTTACTTGCTAGGTAAAGCTTAATGACAAGCATTATACACAGAAAATTTAACTTAAGCATAACAACTAACAAATAATTGAAATGAATCCCACTAACATCATAAACTAGTGAACATCCCGCGGTTACCCTCGGTAGCTATATCTACCTATTTCCGCTTTTGACCACTAGATGACGTCAAGTGTCACGGTCGTATCGATACACACAATAGTAATTGTAGTAATTGAACCAGCGAATTTAGCAAGCGTATGCTCACTCAGAGCACTTACTCGGCGACTAGTCTAGAAATTACAGATAATGGCAGAAAAATTAAAACGGTTTTAGCCCTTGGTACTTACTGGAGTAAACAGTATGGCCCTAAGGCTGGAAAGTTTGGAGACCCCTGCATTAGAGAAACTTTTCGATCACAAATTCATTGTGTTCATCACCAACAGGAGATTCTTTGCTTATCTTTTCGACTTCCGATGAGCTCCCCAATTCTAAGACTAACATACCATCTATCAAATTACTTTTTTAAATATAATTTTTAACGCGTATTGTTAATTTGTTTTACTATCCGTAGGTATTTCCAAAGACAATTTTTTTAATTTGATTGTTAATGAAAAGATTTCAATAGTGAAATTTAATAAAAAGGGCTTCATTGGTTATTCATTCTTATGAAATAACCATTAAAAACTTGATTTAGAAGAAAGTTATCGTTTATATTAGTAAATGGCAGAATTCATAAATACTAAAATATAATTTTTTAATTTGTTTATATGTTTGGTATATATATATGTATACTTCATGCCATTTTAAACTATCACAAATCTATAATGCATAATTCGTTATAGAAACACTGCACCAGTTAAAACGCATTGGATATAATATCTCGTGACAAGATTTATTAACTACATTTAGCCTTACCAGGTATTATATCGGTGTATTATAAACTAATTTGTCACGAATCATATAATAGCACGATTACTATAATGCAGATCATATATTAACTGCTTATGCATATTTAATAAAGCCTTAGGGGTTTATTAAATACTAAATATTAACACACTACACCATATATAATTAAATTAACTATGAAATTAATCATTTTTTAAAAGGATTGTTAAGCTATAATTTATACATTAAATGAAATTAAGTGATAATTAACTGTATTCCAAACAGTCTTGTGTTGTTCATTAATTTAATTTTAATTATTATTCACACATTCATAAAATTCATTTCATTAATCTATTTGCATTACATTTAAATAAGTCTAATTTAGATTGCTGTTCTTCATAAGTTATTATTCGAAACATATAAAAATATAAATATTTATTTACCTAAATTACACTCATACATTCTTTCTCATTCATTCGCTCATTAGTAAACATTCTTTCTTATTCACTCATTTATTAGTAAACATTCTTCGTTATTCTCCCATGTATCTTTTGCAAAAGATCTTTCTTAAAAAAGATTTTCCACTGCTTTGAATTGGCGTAAATAAACATCCATGTTTCCTGCTTTGCAATAGCAGAGAAACAAAAACATTGTTACATTTTTTACATTGTAAGTGGAGGCGGATACTACTTAATTCTTCAGTTCCCGTGTTTATTCGCTGAGCGAATAATATTCTTTCCTGGAAAATATTTTTCTGTTCTATGTTTAATGCAGATGCGATTTTAGGATAATTAGTAACGACCACGCTATCTTGATGCAAGGCATTTCTCAACAAATATTTATCCCAGAGGTTTTGAAAGTATTTGAATGTTTAAAGAATATACATTAAGTTTCTGTGTTATAACTTTAGCTCTATTTAATATATTAATATGTTTAGATTTAAAATAACCAAATCGATTTCACAGTTTAATATTTTTAATTTAAGCATAAGAATAAATTATTTTATTGAGCTTTAGTATGTTTCTGAATTTTTAATAGCTTCATTAAAAATTCAGAACAAATTGTTGCACAAATTGTTAATATTCAGTTAAATAGATGATTTAATAAAAATATGTATTCCATATCAATTTTAAGAAATATATTTAATTAACAATTTGTGTATATTTGATAAAGCCTTAGGGGATTAAAAATAATAAATAATAACACACTGCTCTATGTATAATTATAGTAACTATAAAATTAATCAATTTTGTAAAAGTATTGTTAAGATAGAATTTATACATTAAATGAAATTAAGTGATTATTAACTTTATTCCAAACACTCTTGCATTGTTAATTAATTTTAATTGTTATTAATATATTCATAAAAAGTCCTTATTTCATTAATCGATTTGTATTACATTTAAAGAAATAAATGTTATCCTTCAGGACTTATTATACGAAAGATATAAATATATATATATATATAAATATTTATTTAACTAAATTATTCTCATCAATTCCAATGTATTCATCTTTTCTTTTTCATTCATTAGTAAACATTCTTTATTATTCACTCATTCATTAGCAAACATTCTCCGTTATTCTCCCGTGTATCTTTTTTGCAAAAGATCTTTTTTAAAAAGAGTTTTCACTGCTTTGAATTGGAGTAAATAAACAGTTGTGTTCCTTGCTTTGCAAAAGCAGAAAAACAAAAACATTGTTGCATTTTATATTGTAAGTGGAGGCGGATACTACTTTTCTTCTGTTCTCGTGTTTATTTGCTAAGCGAGTAATATTTATTCCTAGAAATAATTTTTCTGTTTTGTGTGTAATGCAGATGTGATTTCAGGATAATTAGTAACACCCACGCTATCTTGATGCAATAAATTTCTCAACAAATACTTTGTCCCAGTGTCAAAGTAGTTGAACATTTAAAGGATATTCATTGTGTTTCTATATTCGTTTCTATGTTATCTATATTTTATATATCAGTATGTTTCGATTTAAAATTACCTAGTCGATTTTTATAGTTTAATATTTTTAATTTAATGATATATTATTTTATTCAGCAATTTATTAGGCTTAGAATATTTGAACTATTTAAAAGTAGTTTAGTTATGAAATCTGGAGTAAAATATATGATTTAATAAAAATTGTTTATTCCATATCAATCTTAAAAAATATATTTATTAAATTCTATTAAAAATTTTTAATCTGCATAATATTTCATGTATTTAATCTGCATAATCGGCATTAATATTTTAAATGGGGTGAATGAACATTAAATTATCTTTTCCAGTGTGCAATTGTGTTAAAATGTATATATCTCGAATTTTAAAACCAATCTAAGTAAAAATGTGTTTTCTTATATTGCAAATTCTATAATTGTTATTTTACAACTAAACCAGTTTTGTGATTGTTTAGGATATTATTTGAATTGTACATTATTATACATCTGATTTTGAATATTTCTCTTTAGATTGTTATCAGAAAAGATTAATATTTATTAAATTTTTGTCTGTTTATTTTGTTTTCCAGAACATATTTTTTTAAAATTGTTTCATTTGAATATATAGTCTTTCATATGCTTTTAAAAATATATTAACTTATGTATATATAATGCGTTTTTTTATTTTCTATTAACATATTTTTTTTTTAATATATATGAATGTACTTTAAATAACTTTTTTGGGCGTATAAATTACTTTTAGATTAATATATTTTAAAGATCAAAGTATTTTTTAATTAAATTATTAATTTGAAGTTGCATTTTAATTCAAACGAAAAAAATGTCGATATTTTTTATTTCAGTCATATATACTGCTTATTGCATTCAATAGTTAACCATATTATTATGCATTAAAATATTATGTGTTATAAATATAGATTAATATTATAAGGTTTCTGTCTAGTAAAATACATTATATACATTAACATTACTTCTTAAAAATATTGTGTATTTGAGTTATGTTGTCTGCAATAATCGAAGTATAATTAAATATAATTTCAAATAATACAGAGAGTTGAATTATTATTATTTTAATTTGTAAATTATTATCACTTTATCATTTCACATTTTACAAGAAATCAGATAATATAAATTTCATGAACAGAAAAATATTTTAAATACCATTTGGAAAAAAATAAAGAAAAAAATTTAGATAGAAAGTTTTAAATTGAAAGTTTTTTCAAAAATATCAATGAAAAGTATGTTTTTTTTTTTATGTGTAATTCATTTCTATTTTAAAGAAAAACCATTAAAATTGAAACTTTAAAATGTAACATTGCTTTTCAATATCAGTCTTGATCTATTTTTCATTTTGGTTCTTCTTTAAGTACTTATTGAATCGACTGCAATAATAAAAAGAAGTCCTTACTGATATCTTAAAGAACTGCTGGCTTTGAGATGAAATCAGACAGCACCAGAGCTTTTGAAATATACTCTGCGTGAAAAAAAAATCGATTCTTCTTTTTTTCCTTTGGTTGCTTGACACCAAGAATAAAAGACATGCTATATTTTATGTGTCACACTCTTTCTTAATCTGATGCATTCCTGAAAGCTTTCGGGTAGGAAGTCGCAAAAATAACCTCTATTTAGTGACTAAACGTGCTTTTATCGTAGAAAGAATGCTTTTCAGAACTAAGTAGAAGATGCATTTGGGATGCCTTTTTTTTGTCTTCGTGTAGGTTACTGACAAATATCGACAGATATTTCGTTGGTATCTGCTGATTTGGATAAGACAGTGAAAAGTGTAAGTAGTTTGAATGATGAGAGTTTTTAAGCTGGAAACAACGAAGCAAACAACGAAGCCATTTATGTAATCAGCGTGTAATGTGTGGTTCATTATAGCGGTGTGTCTCTTTTGACGAAGTGAAAGAAAGGCTTGTTTGCTCAGGACGTAAATTACGACAGTATATTTTAGTTCGTTATTAATTGTCCAAGTCAGCGATTCTTTATAAAAAAAATTATTTGTCATGGAAACGTTTTTTTAATTTGATCATTATTTTGTTACCTTTTTTTGTGTGTGAATGAAAGTGTGTATTTAAATTATTATAATTGGATTAATGCTGATAACATTAAATACAATTTTAAATAAAATAGACCGTTAAATTATTATTTTTTAAATTTGTAAATTATCATCATCTGTCATTTTTCATTTTACAAGAAATCATATAATTTAAATTTAATAATCAACCAAAAATTATAAAATTATACAAACAGTTGATTTCTATTTTTAATTTGTAAATTATCATCACTTTACCATTCTTTTATTTTCCAAGAAATCATATAATTTAAATTTAATAAACAAAAAAAAGTATAAATGTCATTTGGAAAATATAAGATGGGAGATTTTTTTTTCAAAAAATATCAATATAAAGAATGTTTTTTTTATGTGTAATTCATTTCTATTTTAAGAAAAAACCATTAAAACTGAAACTTTAAAATGTAACATTGCTTTTCAATATCCGTCTTGATCTATTTTCATTTTGGTTCTTTTTAAGTACTTATTGAATCGACTGTTTCCTTGCAATAATAAAAAAGAAATCCATACTTATATCTTAAAGAACTGCTGGCTTTTAAGATGAAATCAGACAGCATCAGAGCTTTCGAAATATACTCCTTGTAAAAAAAAAAATCGATTCTTCTTTTTTTCTTTTGGTTGCTTGACACCAAGAATAAAAGACATGCTATATTTTATGTGTCACACTCTTTCTTAATCTGATGCATTCCTGAAAGCTTTCGGTTAGGAAGTCATAAAAATAACCTCTATTTAGTGACTAAACGTGCTTTTATCGTAGAAAGAATGCTTTTTTGGAACTAAGTAGAAGATGCATTTGGGATGCCTTTTTTTGTTTTCCTGTAGGTTACTGACAAATATCGACAGATATTTCGTTGGTATCTGTTGATTTTGGATAAGACAGTGAAAAGTGTAAGTAGTTTGAATGATGAGAGTTTTTAAGCTGGAAACAACGAAGCAAACAACGAAGCCATTTATGTAATCAGCGTGTAATGTGGGTTCGTTATAGCGGTGTGTCTCTTTTGACGAAAGTAAAAGAAAGACTTTAAAATTGAAGCCGAGTTAATTAGTGATGTTGCAAGGAGTTACAAATATAAAATATGAGTATTCTCGGAATAATGTCTTAAAGTATTAAAATGCAATGTTAAAAATGTGGGTTTAATTAGAAGAAGCTTATGATGCAATATCTTGCAAATGAAAAATATTTTTTTCTATTTGAATTTATATATAACAAGTAATATAAAAAATTTTTTAAAGCCAATTCCTACTTTTTTTCCACTATATTGCAGAAAGTCCTTTATAAATGATTTTCATTTTTAAGTTTATCTGGCGCCCTCTATTGTTAGATACATGCAACTTCAATCTAAAAAAAAACTAAAATTAGTTAATTAAATTTAATTAATGAATTAATATTTGAAAAAAACTGTATTAACATCCAGTGTCATCCACTACAAGTTTAAAAATGTATTTTAACTTGAATGGATGAATAAAAAGTATTTTATTAACGATTGAAAATTTGAACAAGATATATATAGGGAGAGTGTGAGCTAATAGAAGGAATTGAAAAAATAGACTAAAGGTATATTTTAATTTGGCAGAACTGTGTGTTGGAGAAGTATTATCAGAAGTGTCAAAATTTATTTGTATTCGTGTAGAAGACAAGTTTGAAGATGCTAGGACATGATTTTAATATATTTTTAAAAAATTTTTATTATTATTTTGAAGAATTGATGCAAACGTTTTCTTTATATTTTAAGTAGTTCTAATATATCCAAAGAGATGTTCGTTAGGTTATTATGAGAACTCATCAAGAGTCACTTTTTATATATAAGAACTCTTAAAATAGTGAAAATAATTTTCAAAATAACTGTTTCCTTGCAATAATACGATGCATTTGGGATACTTTTTTTTTGTCTCCGTGTAGGTTAGTGACAAATATCGACAGATATCTCGTTGGTATCTGTTGATTTTGGATGTGAAAAGTGTAAGTAGTTTGAATGATGAGTTTTTTGTAGGATGGAACGTGTTTTTATAAAGCACAAATAAAGAAGTGTATCATTTTCGTAATCAGCATGTCATGTGTAGTTCATTATAGCAGTGCGTCTGTTTTGACGGAAGTGAAAGAAAGGCTTGTGTGCTCGGGACGTAAATAACGAAAGCATATTTGAGTTCATTATTAATTCTCCAAGTCAGCGATTCTTTATAAGATGTTGCTTTGTCATGGACTATTTTTAATGTGATCATTATTTTGTTATCTTTTTTTGTATGAATGAAAGTTATTTCAGTTCGAACCATGAAATATAAAACATATGGAGCATAAAGTGTGTATAAATACTTGGATTTAGAAAATTTTCTTTTTTTTTCAAAAATGTTTCTAAGTATGTTTGATAAAAAAAAAGTAGTAGTAGTAGTTATTATATAATTTTAATTGTGTTTAATAAAAAAGAAAATAAGATTGCTATTTTTGAATATTTACAGAAATATTTAAACATTTCTAAGATGAAAATTGAATTTATTTTTTTTATAATTGTAATATTTTCTTATTGATACATTTATTATACATATATATATATATATATATAAACAAAAAACAAAGCCTACTAAAGTATTTAAAATCTTTTTGCTCAAAGCTTTACTAGACAAATCTTTGTGCTCAAAGCTTTACTAGACAAATATATTTTTAGGCTATTTTAATCTATTTAATTATTTATTTTTATTATTTTATTACATAAGATATGGAGAGACTGCGTCACAGTGTTTAGGGAATAAAATAAAAAAAACTTTGTAGGAAAAATCAATGCAACTAGTCATATGAATTCCGGCGGTGCCATAGATGTTGTAGTGGTTCAGATTCCACTTTAAACCGCAGGTCGCCTAATATGAATGTTGAGCGTAGGACTGACAGCCTTACCCTGTAAAAATATAACCTTTTCATGTACCGAAATCTGCAAGGAGCAAGACGGCCATGACCCACCATCAGCAGTAATGCCGGAAAGTTAGACATATATATATTTTTATTATTTATTTCGAATTTCAAATTATTGATGTTTTTCTTTAAGAAGTCAAATAAAATATAAATAATTTTTATTTAAACATTATTATGCATTATCTTACTGAAAAAGATTCATTTTAATTTTCCTAGATAAAAGTGGAAAATAAGATTATAATATGAAAGCTTATGAAAATATTTTGATTCTGATTATTAATCCAAAATTATCGTTTGCTGTTTCGTATTTTTAAATGTAAATCCATTAGTAAAACATTATCAGATATCAGTTAACTAACAAACATCAGATATTTAATCTAATATACGTGCATTTAATTAAATGCATTATATATTTTTAACTAAGATATTTTAGCTGAGTGCACGTGAGTTATTTCTAAGCAATAAATTACTTATTATTATTATTATTTTATTGTTGGAGTTCATAACTCGAAGTCAAAATTTTGACACAAAAAGGATTAAAAAGAGTTTATACCTAAACCAGTTTTTCTGTTTATAATGTAATTTCTTTGAACTATTTTTACTTAAACTGTTTAAACTTGATTAAGTTGGTTAATTTGTTATTGGTTAAAAATGCATATATATCATTATTTAAAAATTTATCCATTTTAAATGGACTACAGTTTAACACACACTTAAGATCGTCAAGTATTTTGTTATTTTAAATTATTGATGATATGTTTATGTATTCGTCCAAAAACCATAAAAGAAAACAATATTAATGCAAACCTATACACTGTTGGTTAAAAATGTATATTTATTAACATTTAAAGTTTATCCATTTTAAATGGGCTACAGTTTAACATACACCTAATACCATCAAGTATTTTGTTATATATTTTAAATTATTTATGATACTTTTATATATTCGTGCATAAACCTTAAAAGAAAACAATATTAATGCAAAACTATACACTTTCCCTCTAATGGTACTCAAGTAAGAAAACGTCGGCTTTATTCTCTTTACTTCTTGATTGATTTTTTATAGACTAGTAAATCTCGGAAAAGCAGGATCTCGTTTTGATGTATCGCCGGTCATGATCAAATTGATCACTTCCATTAGAGAAAATTGGTTCTTCGGATCCAGAAAAATTTCCGTACTCTTAAAGAAGACTCGCAATTTTATTTCTTTGTTTTTCAAAACAACATAGATGAGTGTTAAGATAATGCAAGCAAAGATAACGTAGGAGTAAAGATAATCTGTAAATATCCATCTTGAGTGATTGATGCCTTTTTAGGATTTATCAATTCTTGAGCCTCTTTTCAAAGACAAATTGTTTGACATAAATTAAAAAAAAATGATTTAATTTTATACTTGATTACATTTACTGTAATGACTTGGTGAATAAAAGATAAATTTCTAACATCAAGATATGTAAAGGAACTTGGCAAGTAAAAATCCAAATAAAATTACTTTCGTAATGTGAAGAATAGATACCATCATTCTGTAGCTCAAAATCTATCGATATCTTCAAGAAAGTCTGTGGCGCTCGGTGCCACAGGTTTCGACTCGGATCTCGTTTGTGCCATGGATGTTTGTAGTGGTTTTGGAATCCACATTAAACCGTAACTCACAGTCTAATATAACTGTAGAGCGTTGGGGCTGAAGACTTACAACCCAACCCCGTAAAAGCATCTCCTGTCTCGAAATCTGCCAGCAGGCAGGCGGCCTGTTGGCCATATGGTAACACTCTGGCCTTTGATGTCACAAACTTCAGGTTCGAATCCCTAGCGGTGGCATGGATGTTTAATAGTCATTCGGAATCCACTTTAAACTGTAGTTTTTCCGGTCAAGTTAGCCCTAGTATGCGTAAAATGATCGTAGAGCAGCCAACCAAACCAAGCCAGCAGGTGGACAGCCTTGATCCCACCCTAGAGGCTGTTGAGCCAATACAGAAAAGAAGATGTGAAAAGATTCGAAAGAAAAGAAGAAAGATTCGAGATTCGTGAATGTGGGATAAGGTTTTATATCTTAAGGTTTATATATCTTAAGGATACGTCTGTGTTATTATAGTTTTTAAATATTGAATTATTCTAAGGTGAACCGTAGTTAATTCGGGATATGCTAAAAAGATATATAGTTTTCGTGGTGAATGGCGTCATAATAAAACGTACCATGTATTTGAAAATGACAGGCAACAATACATTTGGTTTTTCATTGTTTTCAATCATGATCCCAACCTGTCTTATACAAAACTTATCCAACATGAAAAAATTAAAAAAGCAAAAGAATGAAAATAATAATAATGAAATAATTAATATTATTGTCGTTGTTATAGCTGCTATTATTTGTTACATAAATAATATGATTATTAATAATTTTTACAATTTATTCCGCATTTATAATATTTATATGTAAATATTAAAAAACTAACTTTTAATGTAAAAGTATAGTGACAATGCATGCAAAAAATAATTATTATCAAATTGCAATAAAAAATGTATCATTCTTAAACAGGTTTAATTTATATTAAACAATTTTTTATAGTTTTAATTTATATTCATAAACAATTTTTTTCATAAATTTTTTTCTGTTATTTGCGATCTAAAAGTTACTATATTTAGAAGCATTATTATTAAGTAAAAATATATAAATATTGACAAAGGTAATATTTTTTGTGGTAGTTTATAGTAAGCACCGATAGAATGAAAAATTTAAGATGTTAATTTTTTTTCGGTTTATAATAGGATTTTATTTAGAAAAACTCCTAAAAGTACGCGTGTGTTGGTGTCCTTGAAGAGATTATATTGGAAAAATAGTCAGTATAAATTTTAAAAACTAATTTAACGAATAAATTCTAGCAATACGTAA
>BPLR01016112.1:0-10855 GCA_021605095.1 Caerostris extrusa | reverse complement strand
AGCCAATTTTGAGTTCTTTGATTTTGTTAAGGCTTGCTGTTATTGCATCAATTGCGTTAAAAGAAATTTAAATAATAGTTTTTCACCTTTTACTGGAGAAGGATTACTTTTTCTGATAAATTTATCTGATTTAAAAACATTCTCTTCATAATTGTGCCTACGCATCTTTTTCTTTCTGAGAAAAGTATGTATTTTTAGCATCTTTTGTTCAAAAAGAAAATAATAAATGTTTTGATATAAAAACAAAAAAATATTTAAATTTTAATAAAACGAAACAGATACTACAAAAATGATTTGCGAAGTTTCGAAAGCTTGCATCTGTTATAATACGACGAACGTTTAGAAAACGCTATTTTTGAAAACAAATTTTTTATCGTATGTTTGTTAAAAATATACATTCGGTATTATTATTATGCTTTGTTTCATAATAACCAGTAAATTTACATTTTAAATATCAATAATCAATTCTACTAATTCTTTATTTGTAAGTACTTTAAATATTAGATTTTAACTATTGAATTTTATATTTTTTTATTTTTGAAGTTCCAATACATTCATTAAACTTTCAAAAATAGTCGTTGCGTAACGTGCTGATTTTATTAATGGTTCTCAACCTTTTTATCTTTCAACCCCGCCCCTCCCACATTTTACAACGGAGTTAGTATCCGTATCCAACTTTCGCCAGAAAATCTTCAAGTTCCAAAGTTGGGATTCTTGAATTTTTTATGGCCTATTTTCTTTACACCAAGTAATGTTAGGAAAGTTTAAATATCTAATTTTAATTATTTAATTGCTGATAAATGCTTTATCCATTCCGAAAGCTACACAAAATAATTATTACATAGCCTAAAATCAAGTTTAAAAAAATTGTACAATTTTGGTAGCAATTGATCTCAAATATTATAGAAGGTAACTGATCAGTATGAAGCCATGCATTAAACATCTCGATCATTCTGTAAGCTGCTCAAAGTCTTCCATGCGTATTATTCTTCTACCATTCATTTTTTTTTTTTTTTCTTCTGTGGCTGATTCGTCATTTCGTTTCGGCGTCTTCTATGGCTGATTCGTTTTCGGCGTCTTTTGCCTGAATAATATCAAAACAGATGTCTATAGAAGAAAAGTGAAAATGTTTTCCATGTAGTACGGAGTTTTACTCTTTTTCTCATAATTTTCGAATTCTACAACATTATTATTATTGATCATATTTACCATCTTTTGAGAGTTTAATGTCTTCAAAGATCAATTTTAGACATAAAAATTACTATTTTATTTTATTTTCTTCAGAATGCCATAAAGAACAAGGAAGATGTTGTGTCTAACGGTCTTACCGTTGTCATCAAAGAAGAACCCATCGAGGTCGATCCAGAACCACTAAAAGTCAAGGTGAATCCACAATATCAATAACATCTTCTCGTTCAATGACTTTATTATTCTTGTGCTGTATTGCGAATTCATATTGAATCCGAATCGATCTAATCTACAGTGAGCCACAAAATTGAGCATACACCTCTAAAACTTTTAGACTTCTTCCAATTACAAATAAAATATTGATTTAAATAGATAATTTTTTTTTATCCTAGGTACTTTAACCTCTGCTTTACCATCCTATAATAACACAATTCTATAGTTAACTTATTTATCACGAAAAAAAGTTAAGCGATTGGAAGAAAAGATAGAAATCCATGCCACAAAATTGAGTATACACTTCTTATATTTGTAAATTATGCCACCACGTTTTTAAGTTTCAAATTTTCTTTAAAGAGTTTCAGGAGTAGTTGCTGCTTATAACACGTGCTATTGCACTTCAACGCTTTTAAATAGTATTTTTTCTCATTAAAAATCGTAAAATGAGCTCTCGTAGAGAAACTACTGAATCTGAGCGTTTATTGATTGTAAAATGATCGAAAGAGGGCAAATCTCTTCGAGAAATCGCTTCATTGATTGGTGTAACTCATAGTTGTGTCCAAAAAATACTACAGAAGTATAAAAAAAACTGGATCTGTGGCCAATATTCCTGGAAGAGGACGTAAAGAAATACTGAGTACTACAGCGAAGAGGAAGATCATTCACTCAGTAAAGAAAGATCCGAGGGTGAGTGCCTCTAAACTAGCTTTATCGGTGTCTTCTACAATCGGGAAAAAGATCTCAGTTGAAACAATTCGAAGTACCCTTCACCAATATGGGTTTCATGGCCGTACACCAATACGAAAGCCACTCATCAAGTATGTGAATAGACAAAAGAGAGTGATTTTCGCCAAAGAACATCGTTTAAAGCCTATTTCTTTCTGGAACACTGTAATATTTTCTGATGAAAGTAAGTTTAATCTTTACGGAAGCGATGGACGATTTAAAATATGGAGAGAAACTGGGAAAGCGCTGGCACCTAAAAACACCATTAAGACAGTCAAGTTCGGAGGTGGATCTGTCCTCGTTTGGGGTTGTATGTCGGCTGGAGGAATTGGAGAGCTTGCTTTTATTGATGGTATTATGGACAAACATGTATATTTTGGCATTTTAAATGATAGCTTAAAAAAAAAGTGCCAGTAAGTTGGGGCTTGGGTCAAGCTTCATATTCCAGCAGGACAACGACCCCAAGCATACAGCGAAGATTGTGCAGTTATACTTGCTGTACCATTGCAAGAAGCAATTACACACTCCAGCCCAGTCTGCAGACCTAAACGTCATCGAAAATTTGTGGTCGCAATTAGAGAAAGCTGTACATGAGCACGAAATCACAAGCAAGGAAGTTCTCAAGAAGGTTCTGAGAGAAGAATGGGCTAAAATTTCTGTTGAAACCACTAAAACACTAGTAGAATCTATGTCCAGAAGATTACAAGCTGTAATTCAAGCAAAAGGTTATGCAACAAAATATTAATTTGTACGTTAAAAGGAAATTAATAAAGGTGCATACTTATTTTTGTGGTGTTGTTTTTCCTCACGGCTCAGATCTTTTATTTTTTTTCATAAAAAATAAATAAACGTAACAATTTTATGAGTATAGTACGGTAAAGCATAGACTAAAGTATATAAGGTAAAAAATTAAATCATCTTAAAACAATATTTAATTTGTAATTTCAAAAAGTCTCTAAGGTGTATACTCAATTTTGTGGCCCACTGTATCTTCATTTGTGTCTGAGTCACTATTTAACAAACATAAAATTTAAAGTAGATTAAAGAATTTGTCATAATTTTATTAGTAATTTAATGTCATCAATATTGATCGTATTAACAAACCACTGAAATTTCAATGTAAATTATGTACATAATCTAATTTTTTTTTTTTTTATTTTCTCCAGAATATCAAAAAGGACATCGGAGATACAGTCCCTGTTGAACATCCTGTTGTCATCAAAGTGGAACGCATGAATTTCGATCCAGAACCATCCGCAGATATTGTCATCAAGGACGAGTTCGTCGTTTGCAGCGAAGATGACACTGCGTCTTCTGCTGATGTACCGCCGTCCACTGAACCCACCTTTCACTTGACCCTGTCCGTGGCCTGCTTGGGGTCTGGCCGAAAACCATGCAGCGACCAATAAATCCAGTCGAAGAATCCAACCCGATCAAGAGACTTACTTCCGGTTTTAATTCCTCCTTAATATTGATCCAATAGAAATTTTGAACATGATGAAAAAAAAAGTCGCGTTAAACAAAAAAGATATATTTTAATAATTATTTATTAAGTAGCTATTATTTTTTATTAAATAACTATTTGTTCTTGTTGTTTTTAAATTTAATATTTTAGTTAATTACTATTAATTTAATGCCAGACATTTTTGTTGCAATAGAATATCCTGCCTTAGCTTAAATTTTTTTTTTTTTTTTTGCAAAAAAAAAGATTGACAAAACAAAAGATATATTTTAAGAGTTTTAATTAATTATTTTTATTAAATAATTATCGGTTCTTGTTGTTTTTAAATTTAAAATTATTCTTATTGATTTTTAATCCATTTTTATTTCTTTATTATTAATATTTTAGTTGATTACTAATACGTATTTAATATCGGACATTTTTGTATGTTAGACTATCCTGCCTTATCTTATATTTATTATGGCCAGGAGATTTTTTTTTATTACGTGAGACTACTCCTTGTACAGGATTTATGCATATGTGTGCGAATGAGAAGTTTCGCAAAGAAAATAATTTAAAAATATTTTTCAATTGAAACAATTTTTTTTAATTAATTACTTCTTTACAACTTATTTTACCATTAAAAATTGTACAATTACCCGAATTTAACTTTTTACCGAATCTTGAATTCCAGTTTTAAAGTATCAACATTTCGTGGAAAACATCCATTTTAGCTGCTTTTATGAAACTGGAATACAAGGTTATCGTTAAAACAAATTACATAATTCTTCGTCCATTTGAATGTCCGTCACTCAATTATGAATCTGTATTAATATGTGAATACTTTCATGAATAAATTTTTGTGAAGTGCTAAAGATTTTGAATCATTTATTGAACTTGGTGTCAATTTTTTGTTGAAAGTTATTTATCATTTAATATAAATTAAACATTGGAAATTCTGAAAACAATTTTTACCTTTGCTTTAGCTTCACAGAAATAAAATAAAATATATCAATGTGCGAATTCAACTAGCAAATAAAATTCAAATGAACAATATTTGCTATAGTACTTCTAAGTAATTCTGCTCAATTTTTGTAATTAATATGTGGTCATTGTAATATGTACTAGAATTTCATATCTCGTCAACTAACTAAAATAACTAGCATACTAGAATTTGGTACTACATTACAAAAGGGATAGAGGTAAAACAATATTTGAAGGAAATTAAAACTTAAGTTGATAGCGAACGTTGATTCATGAAGAAATATTCTATTGTAATACACTAGTTTAATGCAGAAACATCAATATTGAAAAATTATTATTACGAAGATTCAAAGAAACCACTGACAAACAATCAAGCACGCATTTTCCTCACACCATCGTAGATGGAATTTTATTATGGTGCAGTAACATCACTTAAAGATTTAGTAAACAATTTGATATAAATGTGCAACTCAGACGTCGATTTTTATTTTTGATAACTTTTTTTAATATTTCTAGAGATATAAAATTCCTCATTAAACAGTGAATTAATTCTGTACTTTACATTTTAAATATTTTAAGACTAAAACGTAATTTATACTTAAATATATTAAAATTTACATTTCAATTTTTTTTTTTTTTATGGAACTCGCCAATGCGTTTGTGGCTTTGTTAAAAATTTGAAAAGTTCGTAATTAACCGATGTTCATAGAATCAAAGTGTTTTACTTTTAATCGAACCTACAATGAAAATGCCGCAAATAGAAACTCTTATTCTTTACGTAAAAACACATAAACATCAGAAAATTAATTAAAATAACACCAGAAACTAAAAAAAAATTTCGACAATGAGAGTTTTGAATACAAGTTATTTAGACAAGCGATTATTATAGAAAGAATGGCATCGAAACAGATTGAAAGCAGAAGAAACCGAACATCAAAGGCCAGACAAAATAAGAAGTGACCCTTTAGGTCGCTCGCTCGCTAGCTATACGGTCTGAAATTACTGGAAATAATCAACTAGTAATTAATCTATATTCATATAATCGAATGTTCTGTTCGTAATCCTACCTTCAAAAAATGCCGCCGATAAAAATTTTACTCAAAGAAAAAGACACTTGTCAATATTAACTGCACAGAGAAGAAAAGTTCAGAAATAAGAGTTTTGAATACAAGCAAGCTAGATAAGAGAATATTATTAAAGTGAGAGTGCGGGAAAAAAAATATTAAATATTATTACAATATTATTTTCCCGCCTTAAGAAAGAAAGACGCGAAAATAGTTTCACGGCAGAGGGAACCGAACATTAAAAGCCAGAAAGAACAGAAAGTGGTCTTTCCCGCCCCCATATAAATTGTGAATATTAAAAATCAACTGGGATTTTCATGTGACCAAAAGTGGGCTGTGAGTTTGATCTAACTTTTTCTGTTCTCTGAAGAATGTCAAAAGGGCAACGGAGAAGCAGTTCCAGTAGAACTTGCAGTCTTCATTAAAGAAAAACTCATCAATTTCAACCCAGAACCATCTACATCTGCAGATATTGTCATCAAGGAGGAGGTCGTCGTTTGCAGTGAAGACTACATCGGGTCTTCTGCTGATGTACCGTCATCCACCGAACCCACCTCTCACGTGACCCTTTCCGTTGCTTGTTTGGGGTCTAGCCAACAACCGGACAGTGGCCAATAATTTCATTTGAAGAAAGGTTTTATCATTCAAATGTCTTTCCGTTTTTTATTTGAATCAAATGCTAAGATAATAGAATTTTTAAAAATTATGTAAAATTAAATCCTAATTTTCAAAATGTATTTTAATGCTTTTAAATTATATTAAAATGCGCTTGTTAATGCGACGGTTATATTTCCATAACCACCTCACACAAACTGAGACGCGGATGAATACATTTTTTTAACCTATCCATATACAATTCGAGTAGACTTCATATTGATGCGTATCAGTTGTTTTGTAAAATACGAGCTGCAATACGATTGAGTAAACTAGATAGAACCCGATCCTGATTGTTGTTCTGCTTAAATCGAACTTCGAAAAAGAAAATATGCCCATGAAAGAAATTGCTATGCCCCAAAAAACACGATTGCCAAACGAGCACAAGAAACGACAAGAAGAAAGATTCGAAATGAAACTTCTGAAGATAAGCAATCAAGATTGACTAATATTGGAGAAAGAACGGCAGAAGAATCAAAGACACAGCAGCAAGACAGGCTAGAACATAACCGTTTAAGTAAATTGAAAATCAAATTACTTAAAAAAGAAGAAAATGAAAAAAGCGAAAGAAAGTTTTACCAGGAGTTAAAGAAACATATGCAACGAGGTTTACCAAGCGAGTTAAAGAAACAGAAACAGAAGAACAACGTGAAAGCAGACTGGAACGTCAGCGTGTACGGAACAAGCGAATTAGACAGACAGAAACAGAAGAACAACGTGAAAAAAGACTGGAATGTCAGCAAGCGAATTAGACAGACAGAAACAGAAAACAACGTGAAAAAAGACTGGAATGTCAGCGTGTGCGGGATAATCGAAATAGACAGACAGAAACACCAGAGCTACGTAAAAAAAAGACTGGAAAAAGAACGTGTTTGTAAGTCACGATTCAGAAAAACAGAAAAACCACAAAAGCGTGAAAAAGACTGGAAATTGACCGTACACGCCGGTCGAAATCCAGAGCTGCTGAAGCTCAAGAACAGAGGATGGAAACACTGGAAAAACGTCGAAAATTAAATACACGAAGAAAGGTAAAATATCTTACTCTAAATAAATAATGCAAGAATATGACAACGTCATTACTCCGAATCATGGTCAAAAATTGAAAGAAGTTTCTTATTCTTTTTTAAAAACTGGAATTTTTAAATGCGAAATTCACTTATCTAAATGATTTTGCAAATTTATCATTATGACACTGTTAATAAGGGGAACAGAAATGTTTATTAAATAATTAATTAAATGTTTTAAGATTGAAATTAATTTAATGTTTAAGATTGAAAATGATTACAGTGATGTTAATTTAACTTTCAAAGTTTGTGTTATAAAATACATTGCATTTTATAGCGATTTTTGGGAAGGGTTCTCTCATAACAGTTAGGAGATGATGTCTTAAAATTCCAATTTCGCCGAAGATTCATCAAGTAACAAATTTTGGGTTCTTCAGTTTTGTTATGGCTTAATATGATTGCATCAATCGTGTTAAATAATAATTTTTCCGTTTAATAGCGAACCATTAACCCTAAAAAATTTATCTGATATAGGAACATAATCTCTCTATGCATCTGTGCATTTATATCGCAATGCGTGTTGTGGGTTGTTGTTGTTTTTATCTACCCAAGAAAAATATGCTTTAAGAATACATCTTTTGTTAAAAAAATGTATTGATTAAAAAATTAGTCAAATTAAAAATTTTAATTGAACGAAAACGATACTAAAACAAAATGACGTTTGTTTAACAAGTTCTGAGAATTTTCGCAAGTTGTATCTGCTATAACAAGAATGTCAAAGAAAACAAAATTTTTATCATGTGTTTGTTAAAAAATGCACCTTCGATTAGCTTATGATTTTGTTTCTTTATTACCTATAAGATAGCATCAACATTTTAAATATGCCATAATCATACGAATAATGCTACTAATTATTTATTTAATAACACTTTTAACTTCATTAGTGTAAAATTAATGTTCATAATATCTTTTATTCTTGAAACTTTTACCAAGTATGTTCATTTAACTTTTAAAAAACAGACATTGCATAACTTACTGATTTTTCAATGGTTCTCAAACTTTTTATGTTTAATTCTCAAACATTTTATAACTGAGTCAGATTTCTTATCAGACTTTCGTCAGGAATTGTACAAGAAGCAAATTTGGGATTATTTTATTTTTTTATTTCCTGCTTTCTTTACATCAAGTAGTGTTATGAAAATGTAAATATCCAAATTTCCTGTTTTAATTTCTGACCAGTGCTATATCAAATACATTTATCTGATTTAAAAGCATATTCTCTGAAAGCTATCCCAAATACTCATTAAGTTGACTAAAATTTAATTTTAAAAACTTGTGCAGTTTTGGTAACAATTGATCTCGAACTTATAGAAGTGAACTGATTAGTATGAAACACGTATTATATCTGCCGATCTTTCTGTTTTCTGCTCCAAGCTGTCTTCCATGCGTAGTATTCTTCTGTCAGTTGTACTTATTATTTTCTTTGTTGATTCGTCAATGTGTAACATTAATAAGACATTGGGCGATTTTGCCTGACTAAGATCAAAATCGATGTCGTAACAAAAAAAATTTATTTCGTTTTTAAAACCAAAGCATGAACTACGCTCTTTGATGTTCTTACGCAGCAAACCACTTATGACAGTAATTTAAAATGTCATAAAGTTTATTATTTAGTTTGTTGTAATAATAAAAAAAAAGTGAACATTTTATCTATGTACTACGGAGAAACAAAGTTGCACTCTTAATTTGCCTCAAAAATTTGGATTCTATACCATTTTTTATTATGGATGATATTTAACATCTTTCGCGAGTTCCATGTCTTCAAACGTTAGTTATAAACATAACCTATTTCATTTTTCTCCAGAATGCTGTAAAGAACAAGGAAGATGTTATGCTTGTCGAACCCACCGTTGTCATCAAGGAAGAACCTATCCAGTTCGATCCAGAACCACTTTCATCTCAAGATAAAGTCATGAAGGTGAATCCACAATATTAATAATTTCATCTCGTGCAATGGATTTCTTTGCCCTATGCTGTATTGTTAATGCATCTTGTATCCAATTGATCTAATCTATTTTCATTTGCAGAGGAGTCACTATTTACTTGCATAAAATTTAAAGTAGTTTAAATCATTGTTTTTCTCACAATTGTATTATTTTATTATTAATTTAATATGATCAGTATTAATCACTCACTAAAAATTTCTGATAAATTCTAAAAAAAAATTCTCAGCATAATCGAATTTTTTTATTATCCAGTATATCAAAAAGGAGAACGGAGTTGCTGTTTCCGGTGGACCCTACTGTCGTCATCAAAGAGGAGCCCATGAGTTTCGAACCAGAACCATCTTCATCTGCAGATATTGTCATCAAGGACGAGTTCGTCGTTTGCAGTGAAGATGACACCGGGTCTTCTGCTGATGTACCGCCATCCACTGTACCCACCTCTCACGTGACCCTATCCGTGGCCTGCTTGGGGTCTGGCCAAAAACCATGCAGTGACCAATGAATCCAGTCGAAGAAGCGTGTCCAATCAAGAGTCTTTCTTCCGGTTTTTATTCAAACTTAATATTGAACCAATGGAATTTTTAAACATTATGAAAAAAATTTTAATAATTTTAAATTATGTATCTATAATTTTTTTATTAAATAACCATTTGTTCTTGTTGTTTTTTAAATCTCGCAGAAATGTTACTTACGCATATTTTAGGCAACTACTGATACAAATTTAATACCACTGCTTTTTGTCTCGATAGACTATCCTGAATAAATATATCTTTTGTATTGTCAGAGTTTTAATCATTTTTTATATAATAAATATCGGTTCTTGTTTTTAAAATCTCACAAAAAATTTTCTTATGGATTTTTAATCATTTTTATTTTTTATTATTAATATTTTAGTTGATTATTAATATGAATTTAATATCAGACATTTTTATACGTTAGACTATCCTGCCTTATTTTATATTTATTTTAGCCAGGGGATTTTTTTACTACATGAGACAAATACTTGTGCAGGTTTTTATGATTGAGAAAGGTTTCGGAAAGAAAATAATTGGTTTTTAAAATGTTTTACAATTGAAACAGTTTTCTAATTTAATTATCTCTTTATTGCTTATTTCACCATTAAAAATTGTTCATTACCCAAATTTTTTTTTTTTGTTTTTTTTTTTTTTTTGTTGTTGAAATTTGATCTTGAATTCCAGTTATAAAGTATCAATATTTCATGGAAAATATCCATTTTAGCTGCTTTTATAAAATTGTAATACAAAGTTATCATTCAAATAGTTATATAACACTTCGTCCATTTGAATGCTTAGTGACTCGATTATGAATCTGCGTATTCATATGGGAATACTTTCATAAATAAATTTTTTTGATGTGCTGAAGATTTTGAATCATTTATTGAACTTGGTATCCATTTTTTTGTTGAAAATTATTTTTATTTTAGGAATCATTCAAGATAAAATAAACATTGGAAATTCTGACAACAATTTTTACATTTTCTTTAGCTTCAGAGGAATAAAATTAAACATATCAAAGTGCGAAATCAACTAGTAAATAAGTTTCAAATGAATA
>BPLR01016111.1:0-40808 GCA_021605095.1 Caerostris extrusa | reverse complement strand
CATGTACTACATGATTTCTTTTCCACTAATCTCAATATTCCCTCTGCCAAGGGCCCAAACAATAAAATGCAAATATTCTAAGCTATCACCTTTAATAATCAACTGAGAGTTCTCAATAACTGGTTCAACAAATGGAAATGTCTTTAAATGTTGATAAAAGTGAAATCGTCTTTTTTTTGCTGTAACAAACTTAAAAGGCCTGTGATCCAAATCAACAATGTTATAATGGAGTATTCAGACTAAACATTTGGGAAGGTTATTCTGGACTACCATTTTAACTTGGAAACAACATTTCTTGTGTACTAAAACAAAATTTGCACTTCTGCTTTTAAGTTCCTACCTGTTATTAATAGCGGCTTGATGGCCAACCAGTGCCTTGGCCTTGGTACCACCGCTTCAGGTTGCCCGAACTGACGGAGTGCGCGGTCTTTCATGTTAGTGATTCGGAATCCACTTTTAAATTGTACGTCCTTAACTGTAATAACTGTTTAACATTTACAACTGCTTTAGTCCGTGCGCGACAAAGAGATGCAAAGACCTGGAGCTAAACGAAACCTCTCTTAATAGAAATTAATTCATGGCCATAGGATAATAAACTCCTTTATATCCTGCCATTCCCAACTACGCTGTCCAGTTTGGTCTTACGCGATTAAATCTAATCTTAAAAACAATTGAAACCTTACAAACATCACAACCAAATAACTTCTTGTTAAATGATTTATGCGTAATTTGATCATATAAAAGCTATTAAGACTTTTTTATTTCATTTTCTTAAACATATTTCCAGTAAATTTTAACACGCCTGATAACTACGACAATAAAGGAGATTGAGTCATATATTCCTAATAGCTGTTCTAAAAAGGTTGTTGTTGCTTATCCCCTTGATGCATCAAGATCAAACCGTCCCCCTTATTCAACAGTTGCCCCCACAGAGGCACCAATACAATCAATGAGATGAGGGAGACGCGATGGCCGAAACAATGACAAAGGGTATATGTCTTCTCATTGAAGGTCAAACTCTAGTGTGCGCTAATCCTGTGAGTCTAGCTAAAGCCGTTTGAGCAGGTTCAGGACAGGAAGCACTGCAAGGACATGGTATTAAAGAATGATTTAGCGGCGTACCATGGCATGAATTGATGGCAGAAAGGTGAATTGGTTAAAGTGGTTTACCTTAAAATGTTTCTGTAAATTGTTTTTTGATTTTCAAATATGAAATGAAATATTCAAATGTTTTCACTATTTATTTTCTATTATACCCAAATGGAGATGGAACCTCGGGGCTAAATAGTTCCAAAATCTTAAACGCCAACCATCAAAATGCACATTCAGTTCGAGATGAATAAGATTGATTATGACGTGCGTCACACGTCTAGCGTTATAGTTTCTAAAGAATGGTATTCTCACCTGTGGCTCTACACATCCAGTATGGCTATCTTGCCATCCGAATGCAGCCTGAATAAGCTGAGCTTCTTCGTGCCGTACATGGCGTCTTCGTGCGTGCCGTACTCGAGATACTCGTTGGCGGCGATGTCGCTCATCATCTCGTGGGACACGAAGAAATAGTTCTTGCTGTCCTCCCCGCCTTCCGCATGGGCTGAGCCGTGTGTCTGCAACAAACATAAAGAACGATCAAGAAAATGAATACAGGAAAATGCTCACCCTTTCTTCTTAGCAAAGTTTTCAGTAAAGTCGGGCCCAGAAGAATAAATCAATGCAATTTATAAATATGAATGCGCGCGATGAATTTCGCGTGCCGGATAGCCGAGTGTGGCTAGCGTTATAGCGCACGGTGCCACAAGTTGTGGTTCGAGTGCCGGCGGTTAGTTGTTTTACAGTGGTTCGAACCCCTAACAGTAGGTCTCGGTCTAATAGGAGCGTAGAGAGTTGTGTGATAGTGTTAATCGCGTCCGTAGTCCAGCAAAGACACGTCCCCTAGGTAGTGCCAGAGCGGTGAAGCCCTTAAGGTATAAAGATCTCTGGATAAACGTCTCTTGCTTATAGTTAACGAAGTGATAAATAACGTGCTCGATAACGAATGATAAGTCAATGCATATATAGTGTACTCCCGTATAACTCACTCCAGTAAAACGCAACAATAAAATTGCAATTAGTAACAATCGCTAATCTGCTTAATAAAGTCCCGTATAATTCCGCGTAAAGGAGTAAATTTGCAGAAAATTCTCTACATAGTTTCCGATAGGAAAAGCAAATATATCGATAAATACACTTACCATATGTTTAAATATGAAACTGTGAAGCTGACAGTTAGAGATACTCGTCGGCTTATAAAAATTACATTAGCTAGTACATTTAACATGCAAGAAGAAAATAATAATTTTATTTAACATTTAATAAGAATAAAAATAAGCACTTCACTATTTAACATTCATTACCAGAAGTATCACCAAATAAGTCTCAACGACGCCATTTTAATAGTTGCTTATAGATTCATCGTTTAAAATTTATCACATAAAAAGACAGGATGTCACATACATTTATCACAAATTATGGACTATTCAATCTAAAAATAAAAGGAACTATATACATTTAAAGCTGCAAATAGATTCATAAATCTGATTGGATATATTGATAATGAATATGCATCAATAAATCTCTTGCTATTTATAGCTAACAGAGATAAATGACGTTGATAACGAGTGATGCCTTTCGTGATCACGATGATGAAACAAATAAAAGAATGCATATACAGTGGAAGCAAGTAAAACGTTTAAAATCACTTGAAAATGTACGACGAAATAAAAGTTTTACATTTGTATTATTCTGGTCTGTTAAAAATTGATGTTATGTTAGGTTGCAAGCAAACGCGGGTCAACATTTGGCATGTGTGAATTTCAACATTAAAATGATTTACATTTATAGTGGATTTGCCCTGGAGAGTTGCATCCGTGAAACAAAACTTCAAAACATTCGCAACAACAACAACTTCCTCATTTTTCGTTGTAAATGATTCGATCCCCGGTATAAAACCAATTTCCAAACATTTCGCATGTAACGTTTTATTGGTTTCACAGTGGACAGGAAGTGTTGATTTTTCACATTTTTCATTACACGGAGATTTAATGTGTGATTCAATGTAGGATTGTCAATGTAATCACCACTTGATGTTAATACAGTTTTTCAATATAAATGTCTGGTAATTAAATTCAATGAAGCCATACTTCTGAAGTTTTTTTTGATTTGCCACATCTAATACAGATGGCGCCACATGTAAGAAGAAAAATTTAAATCAGATAAATAAGAGTAAAGGACTTTCTTCTTAAAAGAAGAATGAAAGGTAAACGAAGAAGTCATAAAAACTAGAGTTAATCGAACTAAAAAAGTAAAAAATAAATTAATAGTTTAAAAACTAAAAAAACGCTTTTAGAGTTAATCAAATTAAAAAGTAAAAAATAATTATTAACATAAGAACAAAATGACTGTCGAGAAAATGAATGCCACTGTTCTAGAAGCGTAGGGTGCTCGATATCAATCGTTGTAATTTTTCACTAGTTTCATTCCGAAATGCAGAGTTAACTTTAAAATGTCATACAAAGCACCCCACGCTTTTAGAATAGCGGCATTCATTTTCTCGTCAGTCATTTTATTCTTATGTTAACAATTATTTTTTACTTTTTTAGTTTGATTAACTCTAAAAGCGTGTTTTTTATTTTTTTAAACTATTAATTTATTTCCCAAATCAATGACTACAACCATGTCTCCAGCGGATTTAAACCTCAGCCCTCTTTCACGCTAGCTGCACATGTCATTGACAAATGCAATCTCATAAATATAAAATATCCAGCTTTAACTATGGTGCTAAAAAGAACAAATGCTTCAAAGCATTAACATTGTGCTATCGTCATTCTAAATGAAAATACCCAGGAGGGTCTCTCATCAATCAGCTCGACGTTCGGATGTATCGTTCCCATTCCCGGCATAAACGAGAACTTTCCGTTTGGGACTGTTCGTCGGACAGTTTATGTTTAAAGCATAGCAACTATAGTTTGGAACCTAATGCTATCTTCTAAGACATTCCATAATTATATCTTTATCGCATTTCGTAGGCAATATTTAATAAAAGCATCCTAGCTCTTCTTCTTCATTGGCGCAACAGCCCCATGGTCGGCCAAAGCCAACTGCCTACTGTTAGATTTCGAGATCGGAGATGGTTTCTTTATACAGGGTAGGGTTGGCAGCCCTACACCCAACGCTTTACGGTCTATAAGACAGTGCTGTACTGTTTCAAACGTGCTCCCGAAACGTTATAATCATCCAATGCGAATCCGCAACCAGTGGCACCAAAAAACATCCTAGTAATTTGTTTAAAAATATTTTCTCTTGTTAGTAATTTTTTGATAAATTGTTACTGCTTCCCTAATAAACTTCTGATGCATATTTTTTGATCACTTACTTCTTCACACAATAAAAGAAAAGTCCTATATCTATTTATACTTACGTAAAATAAATTTCTTAAAATATTACTATAAAATACCTCGAACACTATACAGTAGCATAGACATTTCCAAAATCCGGCAAATAGTAAACGCTAAACTGTAATGAATTTAAAGACATACGCTGTAATTTTGTTTCTGCAAATTGTACGAAAGAATTCCATGAAATTTTCAGAAAACATGTTGTAACAATCATTCTTAAACTCTTAAGAAAACGAATTCGTTTAAACGTTTTTTAGCTTAATATCAATTGTATTCTGATTAAATAGCTCTACTTCAAAGACAAATTACAAATGTACAAAAAAAAAAAATATTATTTTAAGAAGAAAAACTCTTACTCTAAAAAAATAAAGATAAAGAAAAAAAGTTAAAATTTATATAAAGAATTAATGTAGCAAAAAATTTTTATGCTCCATTTGGAAAGCGGATAATAAGTAAATACTGAGGTTTAAAGCTTCGCAGGAAAAAAAGCGGTTCGATAATTTAGAAATAAAAATAAAAAGAAGGTTTAAGCTTAAGTCTTAAGAAAAAGTTTTGCTAGATCCTATCTTCGCCAACGATTTTGTAGAGAAAAAAATGTCCACGTGGCATTTTCTGATGCGGGAAAGAGCAGAGGGAGAGAAAAAAAATTTCTTTTAAGAGCTCTGATTTTTTAGTGAGATGGGATTTACACTCAAAACTCATCTTAGGAGAAAGATTTATTGGAATTTAGTCCCCCATTTTCCTCTGGCCTTAAATTCAGTTTTGCGGAGGCTTGGAAAAATTGGGCTGCATTAAAGATAGGAAATTTTTTCTCTTCCCTCCCAGTTCTGAAGGAGAAATCTGTTCTGGGGACACTAAGTGAGCAGAAAAAGAATTTTCAGGATTTTGCTTCGCTTTGCCAACTTTATTTATTCCAACCTATATTTATTGACAAAACTTAGATATTCTTATTTTGTTGTTGTGCTAATGCTCAGTGCTCTGTAGTGTGGGATGGAAATCTCATGGGTAATTTACTCATGGATGGGGAGAATGGGATAGTGCTTCTTTTGTGATGGAGGATCAGTAGGTAGAAGTCTGACTTGGCTGCGAATCGCTGAAGAAGGAGGGTAGTCCTTTCGGGAGGACTTTTAAGGGCAACTGCCTCACACGTGCATTTAATATGAGAGAAATTCCTAAAGGAAAATTCCTTACAGAAAAACTATCAATGCGAGACAATTGTCACAATTGGCATCAAATCTCGTTTTTCTGAAATCAGTGACTACATGCCGCCAGCTCATTCGAACCTCAGCCTTCCTTCACGCTCTCTGCGCACGTTACCACTGGGCCACGTGTCATTTACAACGACAATCTGATAAATGTAGAAAATTCAGCTTTAACTAGGGGCTAAAAAAGATTTCTTCACAGCATTCACATTGTGCCATCGTCATTATAAATGAAAATAAACAGGATCGTCTCTCATCAATCAGCTCAACCTAAAGATTTATCGCTCCCCTTCCCGGCATAGACACGGGAACTTTCGGTTTGGGATTGTTCGTCCTGTTTAGAATACAACGATCCTAGTTTGGATCCGTAGTGCTATCTTCTATACTACTTCATAAAGCCTTTTTGTAATCGCATTTAGTTGGCAATATTTAATAAAACCATTGTAGTAATTTGTTTGGGTATTGATGGCCGAATGACTAGCTCTTTAGCGCTCGGTGACAAGGATGCTTGTAGTGGTTCCCAATCCATTTTAAACCATATGTCTAATATGACTATTGAGCTTAGGGCTGACAACCCGACCCAGTAAAAATAAAACTTCTCATGTTCCGGAATCTATCGAAGGCAGACGGCCTTGGCCGACAATACGGCTATTGCGCCATTAAAGAAGAAGAAACAAATTGTTTAAAAAGATTTTATTCTAGCTATTAAACATTTTAATAAATTGTTACACCTTCCATAATAAATTCCTTATGCATACTTTTGATCACAATATTCTTCATATAATAAAGGAAAATTCCTAAATCTGTTTATACTTACATAAAATAAATATTTGAAAGAATTATTTAAAAATAAGTCGAGCATTAAAGTTTTTATCGATACTAACATCGACATTATTTTCGAAATCCGGCAAAGATTGAAAGCTAAACTGTAATGAGTTTAAGAACATACGCGGTAATTTTGTTTCTGCAAATTGGGCGAAATAATTCCCTGAAATTTTCACAAAAGATGTTACAACAATCATTCTTAAACTCTTAAGAAAAGAGAATTCCTTTAAACGCTTCTTTAGTTTAACATAAATTGTATTTTGATTAAATAGCACTACTGCAAAGACAAAGCACAAACTTAAAACATTTTTTTAATCTTAAGAACAAAAAAAAAACCTAAACTGAAAAAAATAAAGATAAAGAAAAGAAAGTTTAAAATTTATATAAAGAATTAATGTAGCAAAAAATTTTGTGCTCCATTTGGAAAGCGGATAATAAGTAAATGCTGAGGTTTAAATCTTCGCTGGAAAAAGCAGTTCGATAATTTAGAAATAAAAATAAAAAGAAGGTTTAAGCTTAAGTCTTAAGAAAAAGTTTTGCTAGATCCTATCTTAGCCAACGATTTTGTAGAGAAAAAAATGTCCACGCGGCATTTTCTGATGCGGGAAAGAGCAGAGAGAGAGAGAAAAAAAAATTCTTTTAAGAGCTCTGATTTTTTAGTGCGATGGGATTTACACTCAAAATTCATCTTACGAGAAAGATTTATTGGAATTTAGTCCCACATTTTCCTCTCGCCTTAAATTCAGTTTCGGCGTAAGCTGGGGAAAAAAAAACTGCATTAAAGATAGGAAATTTTTTTTTCTCTCTCAATTCTAAAGGAGAAATCTGTTCTGCGGACGCTAAGTGAGCTTAGAGAGAATTTTCAGGATTTTTCTTCGCTTTGCAAACTTTATTTATCCCAACCTATATATAAGTAAAAATTAAATAAAATATTCTTATTTTGTTGTTGTGTCTAATCCTCATTGCTCTGCAGTGCAGGATGGATATACCATGGGTAATCTACTTATGGAGAGGGAGAAAGTGAGAACAGCTTCTGGTGAGAGGGAGCACCCGTAGGTAGAAGTCTGAACTTGGGTGCGTGATTCTGACTATTTTACGGCGTAGGTTTGTCTACCCTACGGCCATAGCTCTACTGACATATTAGATCGTGACCTACGACTTAAAATGGATTCCGAAACAGCGCTCTGCAAAAACTCCGTGAGTAGTCCACTCATGGATGGACGGAAAGAGGGCAGCTTCTGTTGCGATGGAGTACCCATTGGTAGATGTCTGATTTGACTCCTATTCGCTGGGTGAAGAGGGGATAACTTTTTAAGGGGAACTACCCAGTATTTGTTTATCGTATGAAGAAAGGCCGGAAATATCCCACCAGTTAGTCTGGCTTACAAGATGCTTAATATTAGAAACGCCATAGAGTCTCTCTGTTTTTTGAAACAGCAAAGCCGTTAGCGGATTAAGCCTCCGTCCTAATGCTCATCAGTAGCGCACTGAGCTGCCACTGAGCCTCGACGCTGTCGGACATACGTTACAAAATAAATTTACAAGAAATACGTTAGTCACTTTTTTACCAGATGACTTTTATTTTGTGTGTTTCAGCATTTGCATCAATAACTTAAATAAATAGCCTCATAGTTT
This sequence comes from Caerostris extrusa, assembly GCA_021605095.1. Taxonomy (NCBI): domain Eukaryota; kingdom Metazoa; phylum Arthropoda; class Arachnida; order Araneae; family Araneidae; genus Caerostris; species Caerostris extrusa. The sequence continues at coordinate 32,713 of BPLR01016111.1, read as the reverse complement.
TTCTCTTCATTTGCAAACATAATTTCGTCTAGATATTTGCTCCATGGGTTGCAAAAATGTAAAACTAATAAATAAAAATCTGAACAATGTTTTAATATGCCCAAAATAATGAAAAACCGCATATTTGTTTTTACAGAACTACGGATGAACTTTTTCATATATTTTGTTGAAATTTTTCTGATTAGCGTCGTCAAAACACAAGGGAGAAAAAATAACATATGCAGCTGAAGCGAAATTGGTAGATGAATAAACTAGAACACTGAGTTAATGCTGGATATAACTGAAAACTGTAATTACATTAAAATTTTTGATATTAGCAAAATATATGGATATAGCAATTTTTGATATAGCATATTCCTGGGATTATTTAACTGTTGTTTCAAAAACAGTGCCAAACAAACGGACTAATTTGTTTCAAGAAACACTGTATACAACAAAGCCACCTGAAGATTAAACCTCAGCCCTAATGTTCACCGGCGTCACACGTTGCCATTGAGCCGAGAGTCGGGCAATTTTGTGGTCAATTATGCAACAGAAACAAAGTAATAATTTAGTACAATGTCTATATAAATATTACTTAATTCAGAATAATTTGAGCTACTTTATACTACGATTGAAACTATTACTTCAGTAACTTAATTTGATTAACTACTTAATCTTGTTTTTATTGCAATTAAAAATAATTTTTAACATACGAATACACACATGAAAGCGCCAAAACATTTTATGTCCATCAAGTATCATATTGTATTCAATTAATTATATCCATTATTAAATAATATGGTAATAGTTACCCCAAGAGGCAGAAAGGGTAATGGCTTTGAAAGGAGACTCCGCCCTATTTGCGACCGGATCACTTTCACCAGACAGTCAGAGTCAATGCACTTTTGTCTTGTCAAAATGCATTTATAAATATTTTTGTATCAAGGTAAAGTTGTTTGTAATTATTTTAAAATTATTAATTTGAATAATTATTCCTACTCGTAGTCCGTGGTTGAGTGTACTGATCAAAGCAAGAAAATGAGGAATCGATTCCCATTAATGGCATCGTTGCAGCCAATGCGTTACAAAATGCGTAGACATGAGAGAGATCGCAACGAAGTGCCGTGTCAATATATGTTTACAAATATTTTTATATCTAGGTAAAAATTTTTGTAATTATTATATAATTCAGTGTGTTTTGGTGATATATTTTACGTGTGTCCCTTGGAAGAGGGTATTTGTTGGTCACTAGCCCTTACAAGATGCGAATCCGATCTGTGCAAAGAATGTCCAGCTTCAGGAGGAAATAGGTCTTTGGCGCAGTTACGATTGAAAGCGATGTCTCTGTGCAGTGTTTTAATTGACGGCAGTTATTTGTGCTGGCGTAATTCATTGGTGGGGGTGAATGCCGGCATTTAATCAAGTCGTAGAGGCGGCAAGTCCGTTTTGTATTTATTTCTCAAAACGTGTCCTTATTATGCTATCCGCCCTAAAATTAATATGTTTCCTTTCAGAAGAGATACCCAATCAATAAATTACGTGAGAACATATAAATACCACTAATAAAAACACCGCAAAGAGACTCACTTTCAATCTTAGCTGCGACAAAAGACCTATTTCTTCTGGATGCTGGACATTTCTTTGTACAGATCGGATTCGCATCCGGTAAGAACTAGTAACCATCGTATGCACCCTTTCAAGGGACACACATAAGATGTACCACCACAACTCATGGATTATGTAATAAATACAAACAATTTTACCTTAATACAAAAAAAAAATATTTGAAAATACATATTGTCACGACACTTTGCTGTGATGTCCATCATGTCTACTCGTTTGGGAAAGCCTTAATCGCAACGATGCCATCAATAGGAATCGATTCCTTATTTTCTAGCTTTGACCAGTATGCTCAACCACGGACTACCAGTAGGAATTATTCAAACTAATTATTAAATAATAATTACAAACAATTTTACTTTAATACAAAAATATTTATAAATACATTTTAACAAGACAAAAGTACATTGACTCTGACTGTCTGGTGAAAGTGATCCGGTCGCAAATAGGGCGGAGTCTCCTTTCAAAGCCATTACCCTTTCAAAGCCATTATCTGCCTCTTGGGGTAACTATTACCATATTATTTAATAATGGATATAATTAATTGAATACAATATGATACTTGATGGACATAAAATGTTTTGGCGCTTTCATGTGTGTATTCGTATGTTAAAAATTATTTTTAATTGCAATAAAAAACAAGATTAAGTAGTTAATCAAATTAAGTTACTGAAGTAATAGTTTCAATCGTAGTATAAAGTAGCTCAAATAATTCTGAATTAAGTAATATTTATATAGACATTGTACTAAATTATTCTTACTTTGTTTCTGTTGCATAATTGACCACAAAATTGCCCGACTCTCGGCTCAATGGCAACGTGTGACGCCGCTGAACATTAGGCTGAGGTTCAATCCGCTGGCAGCTTTGCTGAATACACTGTTTCAAAACACGAGGAGACTAAATGGCGTTTGGGATGTTAAGCATCTTGCCTCGTGAGTTGGATTATCTGGTGGGAGTTTTCCAGATTTCTCCCATACGATACGCAAATACGGGGTAATTCTTCTTAAAAGTGTTCTCCTTCTTCTTCAGCGACTTGGAGCCAAGTCGGACTTCTACCTACGAGTGCTTCATCACAACAGAAGCTGCCTTTTTATCTCCTTCCGTGAGTAGACTATTCATAGTATGTCCTACCGCACTCTGAGGATTAGACACAACAAAAATAAGAATATTTTAGTTTAATGTTTACATAAATATAGGTTGGGATAAATAAAGTTGGCAAAGCGAAGAAAAATTCCGAAAATTTTCTCTCAGCTCACTTAGTGTCCTTAGAACAGATTTCTCCTTTAGAACTGAGAGGGCAAGAAATAAAAATCTTATATTTAAGGCATCCCTTTTTTTTTCAGTCTTCGCCGAAACTGAATTTAAGGCCAGAGGAAAATGTGGGACTAAATTCCAATAAATCTTTCTCCTAAGATGAGTTTTGAGTGTAAATCCCATCGCATTAAAAGATCAGAGCTCTTAAAAGAATTTTTTTTCTCTCTCTTTTCGCTGCTCTTTTCCCGCATCAGAAAATGACACGTGGACATTTTTTTTTCTCTACAAAATAGTTAGTGAAGATAGGATCTAGCAAAACTTTTTTCTTAAGACTTAGGCTTAAACCTTCTTTTATTTTTGTTTCTAAATTATCGAACCACTTTTCTAGCGAAGATTTAAACCTCAGCATTTACTTATTATCCGCTTTCCAAATGGAGCATAAAATTTTGCTACATCAATTCTTTATATAAATTTTTAATATTTTTTTCTTTATCATTATTATTATTTTATTTATTATTGTCATATATTATTTTTTTTTCAGTTTAAGGTTTTTTCTTCTTAAGATAAAAAAAAAAGGGTATTAAGTTTGCACTTTGTCATTGAAGTAGCGCTATTTAATTAAAATACAATTGATGTTAAGCTAAAGAAGCGTTTAAATGAATTCCCTTTTCTTAAGAGCTCAAGAATGATTGTTATAACATGTTTTGGGAAAATTTCAGGGAATTATTTCGTCCAATTTGCAGGAACAAAATTGCAGCTTACGCCTTTAAACTCATTGCTGTTTAGCATCTATTCTTTGCAGAATTTCGGAAATAATGTTGATGTTAGTGGGGATAAAGACTTTAGTGTTCGACCTACGTTAAAGTAATCCCTTCAGAAATTTATTTTATGTAAGCATAAACAGATGTAGGAATTTTTTAATAATAATTCACAACACGTGAATTATTTGTTACAAGCAATTTTACCTTGATACAAAAAATATTTATAAATACATATTAACATGACACTTTGTTGCGATCTCTCTCAAATCTACTCGTTTTACAAAGTATTGACAGGTGGAATGGCAAGAATGGAAATCAATTCTTTATTTTTCTTGCCTTGGCCAGTACGCGCAGCCACTGACCCCAGTAGGAATTATTCAAATTAATAAGTACAGGATGTCCTCACAATTTCGTTTAAAAACCAGAAAGATCTCAGTGAAACACTCTTTTCACCTTTAACTGAGTCTATCAGTTTATTTAAAAGCAATCTTGTGCACGAGGCATTTTCACCACTATTTTCCACCTTCAGTGGGAATTAAATTCAAGGCAATTCGTGTGCTAAGTAATTATGCTAATGTAAATCGAGCTTGGAGATGATATTAAACAAAAAAAAAAAAAGACATTAGGGAACCTTATAAAAATATGAAGAAGACATTTAGTATACAAATTAAGTAGCATAAGCGTGATTTGCTTTATAATAATATATTTATTTTTTTTGTTATCTAATAGATTTTACGTTTTGTAATAACATCAATTATTACATGTTTCAAAACGACAAGATTCAAATCACTTTCCTTCGAAATGCTTTATTTATTTATTTTAACCGATTTGGAATTCATGGTTTTCGTCACATATGCAGTTAGGGTGTTTAAAATAAATCATATTTCGCTAAATATAGGATAATTCTTAGTCACTGAAAAAAAAAGAAATTCATTTCAAATTTTGAATTAGAAAAATTTCGTAGCAAATTAAACATATTAAAAAAATTCTGATTTGAAAATGTGTAAGTTCGAATCACACGAAAAATCCATCAGCACGCACACAGGCCACCCACAAAAATGGAGCATTCGAATATATGTTTGCTTATAATTAAATGGTTAATTTAAATTATAAGAAAAATGAAAAATGTATCAAATTTGTTGTCTTATATTGAATGCTGTTCTGAACAAGTTGTCCTGATTATAATAACATTGGAATAAATAAATCAAATGTAAAAGTCGAATTGCAATTCCTGATGGCAGAGTGACTAGCGCTATGGTGCTCAGGGCCAGAAGTTTCAATTCGAGTCCTGAGGTGCCATGGATGTTTGTAGTGGTTCGGAATCCACTTTAAATCTTAGGTCTCGGTCTCATATGACTGTTGGGTGTAGGGCTGACAACCATACCCAGTAAAAAGAAAAAAACCCCTCTCATGTTTCGGAATTTGTCATTAGGTAGATGGCCTTGGTCTACCATGGGTCTGTCTGCGCTATGGAAAAAGAAGAAAATTCCAATTCTTCACTATTATCTGTAGGAAGTATTGCCATTATTAGTAAATTTCATTTTATTCATTGAGCTAGGAGATTATAGTTTTTATAGATAAAAATTAAAAATATTTTATAATTTTATATAAAAAAAAATTTGGCCTGTAAAGAACACGAGAGTTCAGAATTTGCACTTGCAGTATTATTTCAAAAGTCTATAAAAAAAAAGACACTAAATGTTTCGCTATGTTTGACCATATTCAGGATTTCTATGAATTTCTATTTTTTTACAAGTTTTATATGAATAGATACAGATTACAAAAGATACAATTTTTAGAGTTACTTTTTTTTAAAATAAAATTTGTTTATCAAGGATCATATGCTATATAACAAAAGCGAAAAAACAAACAATTATTTATAATCCATCTAAACACAGACATGTAACCAATTTGGATTTAAATTAAATACACATATTTTGTAATATAAAGAACAATAAAATGGATAAACATACTCTTTTGTAATATTTATTGAAAATTTCTATGAATTAACGAGGTACTTATAAACATTGCGTGTAGTTTCATTTTCAGAGTTTTAACGTCAATAATGGAAATAAAGTTTTCTAATAGATGGTAAAAATTCCTTTCTTTTTATAATTGATCTTCCAATGTTGATTAAATTTATGAGATTCTGGTATTAATTCTAATCCCAAGGGATAAAATCGTAACTAAAAATATATTTTGATATTGCCGACGCCCTTTTCTTTAATTGGTCTCATTCATTGCCTTCTTCAGGATTGACTTTGTAGAAGTTAAAAATAAACTTATTAGGATAATATACTTATTAACTGCCCTAACAAAGCAGTAAATAATGATTATTTTCCCAATTTTCTGTCATAAAGCTGTTTGTTTTTAAGCAATTAAGAAATACTTATAACTTATATGTAATATTTGAGATTACTGTATTATAAGGAGCATGAGAAATAATATATGAGTTTCTGATTTTATAAGGAACATGGAAGATCAGAATTCACATTTGAAATACTAATTCAGGTGTCTACAGAACTAAAGATACTAAATAAAATAGTAAATAATGGTAATGAAAAGTTAGCTGAAAATTTTCATTGCATTCGTATAAACACACGGGATATTTGAATTCAATCATTCATTTTATGGAAAATATATTTTTTAACTGATCATCAATTTTGCTCAACTATTTACTGTAATAAGACATGTTTTTTTTTTTTTTTAATTTTTAATTTTTATATTTATTTTATTTATTTATTTATTTTTGCAAAGTAACGTTTAATAAACATTCTGTTGTATCACATTTGAAGAAGTTCATTGAAAATTTTCATTGCATTCGTATAAAAACCCTGGTTATTTGAAATCAATCATTTATTTTATGGAAAAATATTTTTTAACTAATCCTTAATAGTGAGCAAATATTCACTGTAATACAAGATGTATTTTTAATTTTATATTTTATTTTTGCTAAATAATTGATACACATTCTGTTGTATCACATTTGTAGTCATATTTAAAGAAGTTCACTTAAAAATTTCAATGCAATTGTATAAAAACACGGAATATTTAAATTCAATCATTCATTTGATGGAAAATATATTTTTTAACTAATCATGCATTTTGTGCAAATATTTACTGTAATACGGAATGTTTATTTTATTTTTTTATTTTAGTTTGCAAAATATTGTTTGATACACATTTTGTTGTAGCAGATTTGTAGTTACCATCTCGAAATGTCCTCTTTTTTTCCAATACAAACTCATTTGTCTTTTTCAGAAAAAAAAAAACAACTCAGTGTTCCCTCCCTTCCTCAGGAAATCTACCTTTTTAAACCTAACAACCAAAAAGACATATTGTAAACAAAAAAGAACAAAATTTTGTTACTATATCTACTTACGTATTAAAACGTAAGTAGTTATGTAGATACATACTAACTATGCCTTAAAACATAGTAAAGGAACATGCTATAAATATGGCAACTTGAAAGCTAAAATTATTAAATTGCTTATTAAAATAAACAATAGTACAAAATTTTTATTACACAAGGAAAATTAAGATAACGAAGAATAGTAAGAAAATAAAAATTACGAATTAAGTAAGTAGTAAGAAAGGATGAATCTGGTGCGCCTCTATCAATGAATTAATCCTCGACGCTATTTTAAATCACCGCAATTAGCTATTTGCAGTGTGTTTCTTTTCTTTTTCTTTTGTTAATAAATTAGAGACTTTATTAAATATGTGTTCCATTAAATTTAATGAAACAAAAAATTCAAATAAAAACTTTTTTTGCATTATAGCCCAAAACCTAGGATAAACTACAGATATCTGCTTTTGCAGCCAGAATAATTGATAGCTGTCTCTGAATTTGCACGCTCATGTGCGCTGTACTCACAAAGCAATGTACAATTGCGCTCACTTACTATCACTTGCTTGTTAATATATGCATTCGGATTTAAGTGTTGATCGTTTATAACTTGTATTTTGTGTGCTTACTTGAAAATAATGTCACACAAAAGGTGAAACACGTGCGAATAGTTTTTCAAATATTTTTTTATCTTCTTTTACCCCTCTCGTATTTTTATTAAATGCCCTCCAAATAAACCAAAGTCTATTATTACTACCAATGATTATTCCACTGTTCCATTTTGTGACTTAATTTAACACTTAGATCACGAATAGGGTTAAAATTGCTATTAAGTTTACAATTTTGTGCCGCATGTTTGATGTAGGATGCAAATTTATTATTTAAAGAACTTTCATTGTTCATATAGACTGGAGAATATTATCAAACAAGTAATGTATTCTCAAGCGCTTGCATTACTTCAACATTAACTCATAAATAAAATGTCACCCAGCAACACGCGGCCTAATGGCGAGCTGGTTAGTGTTGTGGCCTTTGGTGCTTCAGGTTCGAATCCTAGTGGTGGCATGAATGTTTATGAGTGGTTCGAAATCCACGTTAAACTGTAGGTCCCGGCATAATTAGCCTAAAGTTTGCAAAAGGATGACCATAGAATGAAATAACAATCCACACAACAACACAGTGACAAATTTATTAAGGAAATACAGCTGCTGCGTGTAAATGTTATTCATTACGAGAGAAAGAGGGGGCTATGCCTTTCGGAAAGACAACTGTAAAGTTAACTGCTTCATATTTGTGTGCCATATGAAAGAAAAATTCACGAAATACTTCCATTAGAAAAATCGAGGAGATATTTTCGACTCAATCTCCACCATTTTTACACGTTTTCAAATCACTGACTACAACGAAAAGCTGTTAGTGAGCTGTGAATTTAAATCCAGTCTCTCACACTTCCAATGGTTCACAAGTAGGGCAATAAAAAAGTAATACATTTTAAAATACCAGGAATGGAATTGCTGCGTTTTAATTTACTCTCTTTACAACTTACAATACATTTTAATTGGCTTATATTTAGGATTTTAAAATTTAACATTCTTCTCGGAATTCTTTTACTTGCAATTGATGCCAGTTTTTTACAACCCTCATGTTTGCCCCATAAATTAATTAAGCTTGCTGATTTTTTATAAACAAGGAAAATATCACCTAATGTCAACACAATTTGAAAAGAACACACACAGAAGGGTGAACCTCCACCTTCGTCATCACCATGTGTAGTCACAGATAACTTGGAGGTAGATTCATCAGATTCGAAATAGAGACTGGGTCGAACGCAAAAACGTCCTATGAAATACACCAAAATCGAGTTTATTTTACCTAGACAGGTAAATTCACTCATATTGTTTAAAAGGTTGGCTGAAGGTGTAAGAAGAAATACCCGTCAGAACACTTTATCACGATCATTACATAGTTATAACTTTCTAAATAATAGTAATAGTAATGCCCCCCCATGTTTGGCACATAAATTTATTAAGCTTGCTGACTTTATATAAACAAGGCAAATGTCACCTAATGTCATCACAATTTGAAAAGAACACACATACAGCCTCCCTCTTCGTCATCACCATATTGTTTTTATAGTTACAGTTAATTTGTAGGTAGATTCACCAAATTCAAAACATAGACTGGGTTCGAGCACCAAAACGTTTTATAAAATACACAAAAACCAGTTTATTTTACCTGGGAAGAAAATCCACCCATATTGTTTAAAAAGATTGGTTGAAGGCATAAAAAGGCCAGTCAGAAATATTGCTACAATACTAAATGTAAATAGTGTTGTCAAGAACCTCCATCCAAAATATTACTCTTGGTTGAATTGTACTAGACAAGAACATCAAACTGTTTCATGTGTCTTCATAAATTTTGATAATAGTTTAGAATACCTTTATGAATTTTACAAAGATTATTTGAATCTCATAAAACATTAACAAAATGTAGCATTTTAAAAGAATTCTTGTACAAAAGCTCTCGTTCCATTATACTCGTAGAAGAATAAAACAGATGGTGAAAAAAAAAAAACTTTTGTCTTTCAAAGAATCTTCCTTTATTCCCTCTCATGTAAAAAAATTTTCTTAACACAACTATTTCTTATGAGACGAAAAAAAGATTTTTTAAAAAAGTGAACAGAATAAGATGATTAAAAGTTATTTTTTTATTTCAGTGTGTTCTCCCTTCTTAATGCAATTTTGTAAAGAAGGATGGTAAAACTGTTGCAGGAAAAATAAATGTTCTGTAATAGAAATTTTTAAAGTTTTTATGGTAATAGAGTAATTTAAATTTTTATGCTTTCAAGGATAAAACCATTCTACTCAATCTTTTACAGAAATATTTTTTTATAAAATTTCTTTTTATGCATTTTTTGTTTATACTATGCAATAATGAACATAAAGGAAACAATTCAAGTTAGATAATTGGTTTTCACAAAGAGTTTTTTTTTTTCAAGTGGGCCTCTTGCGTTATCTGTATCTATCCCAGAAATCAACTAATCATACTTGTTTATTGATAATTTTGGTTCAGCGCTCTACTGTCATTCTGTGGGTTCAAGTCCCGGCGGTGCCATGGGTGTTTGGGGTGTTCTGAATCCACGTTAAACTGTAGGTCCCGGTCTATTCGGCCTAAAGTGTGCACAAAATGACAGTAGAGCGACAAACCAAACCAAACTACTGTCATTCTGTGCATACTTTAGGTTAATTGACCGGGACCTAAAGTTTAACGTGGATTCCGAACACTCACAAACATCCATGCTACCTTCCGGGACTCGAACCTGAAGCTTGTGGGTAGACTTCAAGGAGGATTTTATATAAAACATTCAGCATAATCTTTAATGCAGAAATTTTTGGGTATCCCTCAAAGCACTGAAATAAAAGGTTTAGTCACGTAGTCAAGTATTAATTGCAATGAAAGTCAATACACTTTACTTATAAATCCGAATTTTGTTTGAAATTGCTAATTGAAATTGCTAAAAGAAGAATACTGGTTCTACTGGAGCCGGAATCCTTTATTTTCCCAGTTACATCCATGAAAGAAGAATATTTAATAGGTCAAAATGATTGGTCAATTCCATTTTGGTCCTCAAACGCGTCAAATCTCGATTGGTACCGAAAACACGGAATGCGCCAGCTCACACTTCATTTATTCTTCGTGACGTTTTCGTTAGAAATGAAACTCGTATTGTTCCACAACCACCGTATTCACACCGTGCGACTTCTGGCTATTCCTATACTCAAAAGACCACTCCGGGGACACCGTTTTGGGTCGATTGAAGAGATTCAACGGGAATCGGCGAGCGCTTTGAAGGTCATCCTGGCCGACGACTTTTTAGCACGCATTGAGGATTGGAAAAAAAAAAAGTCGGCATAAGTGCATTGTGTTCGGAGGGGCTTACTTTGAAGGCGATGAAATAAATTTGGAAGAATAAATAAAGAGTTTTTGAAAAAAAAAAATAATTGGTCTTACTTTTTGGGCACAATAGTATGCACATTGGAACGTATATCTTTGGATGGTCAATGTCCTACGAAGCACTGGTTATACGAAGCTGTTTAGTTATATGCAAGCAGTTCTAATCATATTGTTTGTCTTTATGCAAATGCAGTCGGTGACTCCTTTACCTCACAAGACAATAATGCTAGACGAGGCAGAGCTCAGTTGGTTAAGAATTACTTTTAGTGAGGAGGTTATTAAACTTACAGGGTAGCCAGCATGTTCTCTGGACTTTAACCTTTTTTGGACTTGTTTAAGATGATAGGAGGAGACACTTAACCTAACCCTCGGTAATTAATCAGGGTCTTCGGACTATTTGTCACAGCAATAGGCGTTGCTATATTCCATTTAAATTATGTTATGTTATATTCCCATTTAACTCCCATGTTCCCCCTGAGAGTTAACTAAATGATAATGTGCACCCTATAATTTATTAAACCTTATTATCACCTGCTACTGTAGCGATGATAAAAATTATTTTCATTTTGTAGTTGTTTACACTGAATTCAGATACTATTGTTTTTTTTTATTACATTTTCATTATGTGTAGTTTCAAGATAGAAAATAGGCTTATTACTTTTCAATCATGCTTAATTTATGAACCATTTTTTGATTAATGCACTTGACAAATTTTATTAAATTCCAATAAACAGAAATTTCATATATATATATAATTATACCTTTTAATATATATAGAACATAACATATGCACATAAAAACCAGAGGAGAACTGATGGGGTTTATTTCCCTTCAGTTTTTGTATTTATATGTTAATTTTTATGTGAAGTTTGATTATTGTAGCAGCTGTTAGCACTCAAACCACACTTTAGTTGCGTATAACTCTCTTTTACTGTTTCTTTAAACTATTTTTAAATTTTTGATTGCTTCACTTCTATATTATTTGTAATTAATGTTTAAATATTCACCAACTTTAAATGATATAAATAAGTAAAATGTTTTATCGAATCTTAATATTATTAATTTTTCCCACCGTTTGCAACTGCCATAATTTCTACACACCGTGGTAGTTTACTCTCTTGAATGAAATTGTACATCACTAATATCTACAACGGCATTACACTTTCATTTTCATAGGCTAGCACTGCCAATTTGGTTTCCCTTGTATATCTTTCATGGACTATACATAAGGTTACTCTGTTTACAACATATCATCGGAATACTTCACTAGATGTATCTTTACTTTGTATCTAACCAACAAGAAAGCTGAAATAACACGATTCATAATATCCTGAGGATATGTTTTCTTTGTTAAAACTATCCTCAGTATAAAATTAGTTTTCCTTGAGTTTACTAATTTCTTTCTGGCTTAACGAATTTCTTGGATAACATGGTTTAACGTCCTGTCATCGTGTATTTAAATTTTTATGTTCTTTTTTTTATCTTTTTTATTTACCGTTCAACAACTCGATTCTTGTGTTGATCAAGGGATTTTCGATTTCGTTGTTGCAACTTCTGCACTTTTGGATTTTGAACAATTTCTTCCTTTCCTTTGAGAGATCTGAATGTGTTCCTTATTCATACCTTGTTAGTTTTCCTTTGTTTTTATGTCCATATATTATGTCCTTTATATCTACATATACATAATTTAAACGATAAATCTATCTTCACAATATTACAAATATTTCAAAGGTATTGTTTCTGATTTTCTGGAGGACTTCTCTTTCTGTATTTGTTTTTTATACCTATATTATATCATATTGTTGTTTATATATTTTTTACAACGGCTTCTGCAATAATTGCGGTTGCATCACCTATGTATATGTAACTTTTGGTGTTTGCATTTCAGTTTTGTCGCTGCAGTTAATTCATACATCGGATTTTGTATCAATTTCTTTTTATTCATAAACCTTCGCTTATTGACATATGACATTTTAAGTACAGAGAATGATGTTTTAGAGTTTTTTTAATACAAACTGGGGCCTGATAGCCGAGTAATTAGCTTTTTGGCACTCGGCGCACAGGATTTGGGCTCTAATCTCGGTGGTGCCATGGATGTTTATAGTGGTTCGGAATCCCCTTTAAACCGTAACTCCCGTCTAATATGACTATTGGGCGTATGACTGGCAACCCTGCCCTTGTAAAAGAAAACATCTCCTGTCTAGAAATCTGTCTGTAGGTAGATTGCCATTGGTCCACCATGGGCTGTAGTTGTACAAACTGTTTGTGTTTCTAATAAGCCTCTTAGAATTTTTAAACAAAAAGTTAACATTATTTTATAATTTTTGTCGTATATAAATATGCATGAGTATCTGTGAATTAGAAGCCTGCATGTGTTAATAATTTTATTTAGGCATTATCATTTCGATGTATTAAAATTATGCTTGTTTTTTAATAACAGATAAGCAAACATATCCACCACATTAACTTAATTCCAGTGAATCGTATGCATTGTTATACAATTTTAAACGTCTCAAATATGAACGCGTTACCCCTTCCTTCCTGAACGCTTAGATCAATACAAATTTATGGAAAATTAAATAAACCCAAATCTGAAACGATAGTAATTTCAAACTTCTGTCATCCGAATTCGATGATGAGGTGCCCCTGATTCAATAATATTGAAATAGAATTAGAGACGCCTCGTAACATTCACGTCAAAATCAGATAATGAAATGCCAGCGAAGAACCTTTCTGGTGGATCCCCCGCGATTATCACACAATCCGGTGAACAATTCCATTACAATACTTCCGTGCAATCTAAGTTCGTTTCCCAATTTCATTCCAAAATTGATGATCACGTAATTGTTCGGTGATTGCATTAGACGACGCTCTCTTGTCGACGAATTATCGTTTGTTTGCATTCTCGTCTGTTCCAGTGTTTACAGAAAACTTTGCAATTTGTGTAATTTTATGGACATAACGGCAATGAAATGTGAGAAAACTTCATGCTATTGCATATAAGTTTTGAAATATATAATTTGGTGTAACATTTAATTTTGATTTGTGTAAACCAGCCTAATATCTTGTGCATTAAAATAACTTTTAGGATAAATTTTTTTTTTTAATTTTCAATACATGAAAAATTGTTTGAAAAAAGGCCTGTATATAACATATTGGGTTTCGGAGCAATGGTATTTAGTTCGTAACTTGATAAACGATTCTAAACCGTATACTTCTGTATCTGTGTCATGGATGGGCACAGTAAAATCTGTTGGCTAGAATATTTTTTTAGACTCGAGGAAAATTATGCAAACCCCTCCTCGAAATGCCACCCTTTCATATAAAACTGTGGGGACACAATATGGATACAGAGTAGCAAATATCTCAACGGTACACCCTGGTCAACGTAACACCCACGTCAGCAAATACATCTTTGTACATCTTTTAGTGATGAACAACCTAAGCAAAAATTTATCATCATAACCAGGCTGGCCAATCCTAGATTATGAAGACAAACTAAATATATAGAAAGAAGTCAGGGGACAGATCTAATGTTTCTTTTAGTAACGTGGCAGTACTTTTATAAACCAATCTAATATCTTGTGTGATGAAAATAACTTTTAGGATGATTTTTTTTTCATTTTTAATACATTAAAAAATTGCCTGAAGAGGGCCGGGTAGATAGCACATTGGAATTCTGAATTAATGGTATTTCATATCGTAATTTAGTAAACGATTCCGAACATGTTTGTTGGCTAGAATATTCTTTTCGATTTATGGAAAAGTATGCGAACCCCTCCCCAAAATGCCATCCTTCCATTCAGAACTGAGAGGGCACAGTATGGATACAGAATTTAGAAAAAAAAAAACCCGTACAAGCTTCAAGTTAATAAGGTCACTTTAATTTGAGATCTTATCCTAAGACGCTATTGTCCAACTCGTGACATAGTGGTTAACGTGAGCACCAAACATACTGATGTTTTTCAAAAATATTCAGTATTTTCGGTACCAATCGAGATTTGACGCGTTTGATGCCCAAAATGGACTTGACTGATTTGTAAATCGATGGTTTGCAAGCATCAAATATTTAATTTTTGGACGTCAGCTTCGTCGGTTGAGATGGATGGTCGGCCAGAGGGCTCTTCGTCTTCAACGCGTTCTCTGCTTTCTTTGAACTGCTTATACCACTGCTAAACATTTCTTTCCGATATAGGAATGATCACTGAATACCTTCAGCAACATTCTATACGTATCCGCAAACAAAATTTAATGCAAGTTGTTTGCTCAATTAATTCGGACATTTCAGAAATAGCCGGAATCAGTTTCTGCGTCTCACAAAGCCAAGCGTAACTCGAACACTAATGAATATTTTGATGTGAAATTTCCACAGATGTCAAGGACAGTGCCAACAAAAAAGAAAAAAAAAATTGAAATTCCATATGATCGGGAAATTTAAATTGAAAATTCGTTTTACTTTTTGGGCACATTAGTACAGCAGTCTCAGACTCGAAATCTCTGTCAGCATCCATTGCAATCAATGCTTTCAGTAATGAAGAGGCTCAATTGTGATTGTGATAACGTGTATAAAGCGTTTCTTTCCCATTCAGAGGATCTGATGTGATTGGTCAGGACTTTCTCTTACACTACACGAAAATGTGAGGCAGTTATCTCTAAAAGTACTCCTAGAACAAAAATTACTTCCCCTTATCGAACGTCAATGGGCTTTTCAGGCCATGTATGAGTGGAACAGGAAGCCCACCGATAGAAAAAAGCGCTTAGAAAAAGAAATATTTAGGCAAAAGAAAAAAAAAAAAAACAAAGTTAACAATGACACAAAATAATCAGTAAATAATATTTTAAAAATCAAATTTGCTACGAGTGTATGTATTTTTCCATTTCTGCTGGTTTGTTTATTTTCTCATTTTTTTAAATATTATGTTTTAAAATAAATATATTAATGCAATGGATCAGAAATAAAATAAAACAATTATAAAAAGTAAATAATAATAAATAAAAGTAATAATAATAAAAAATAAAGTAAATATATATATTTTTCCTTATCCCACTTGGTAGACAGCAACCATGTCCAATAACCCGTGTGGTCTCATGGAGGGACGGAAAGGAGGACAGGCAGATTCTTTGCGATGGAATACCTGTAATTAAAAGTATGACTTGCCTTCGTGACGCTGAAGAAGGAGGGCAGTGCCTTCCGGGTGGACTTTTAACGGGAATTGCCCTGCATTTGCGTATCGTATGGGAGAAAACCCAGGTAACTAGGTAACCAGAAAACTCCCCCAGGTAGTCCAACTAACGAGGCAAGTTACTGAACATCACAAACGCCATCGAGTGTCTATAGCAGAGCCGCCAGCGGATTAAACCTCGGCCTAATGCTCATCAGTGAAACTCGTTGCCACTGAACCACCTGTCGGGCAAAAATAAATATATGATAACATTTAAGGATTAATTAATGAGTTGATGATTAGTAAAAGAGACATGATTTAATCTTACATGTTAATAAGTTATGCAATTTAAAATTGAACACCCTTTAAAAAAAGTCTCGAAAAACAGTTCTGAAAATTTTAGCTATTTTCTGATACAAATATTGATGAAAAATAGAAAAAATATTTAGCAATGTTTTCCATTAAAAACATAAAGATGAACACAAATAAAATATGAAAATAGTATGCTATAATAAATAAAATATGTTGTTATATTTATATTATTTAATTTTTCTTTATTATTAAATTGACTGAAACAATTACCATATAAAAAACAAGTTACTATTTATATTTATTTTTACTAAATAGGCAACGTAATATGAGAAAAAAAAAAAATAAATATTGTTAAAATTGAAGGAAATATAAAAATGAGCTACTTTAGAAAGGCTTTATGAAAAAACAAATATAATTTTTGACTTTTGATTATATTATATATTTCCCTTCCAAGATAATTATTGAATCAAATCTAATAACGATGAAAAGATCATCTCGTTAATAATAACTAGATTTCTTTTTGCAAATGTAGAAAATAATATAATTATCCATTTCTTTCATTTTTTACGTCTTATGCATTACACAATTACTCCTCTTTTACATTTTATTTTCTTTTAAATTTAATATTCAGTCTTCTTTCTCATTATATTTCTTTTATTTTTCCATTGTTTACTGAGAATTCCTATTATAATGATAATATTAGTCAAAGTTTAAGGGTAAATATATATTCAAACTAAACAATTTCAACCAAAACCATAAAAAAAAAAAACCCTTTTAAATTTAGTTTTTAAAAGTTAAGATTTCTACATCACTGAAAAAACTGCTAATAATATCTTAGACGTTTTTTAAATTGACGAATAAAAATATTTAATTTAATTTCACCATGGGAATGTTTACGATGATTATCAGATTTCAATGGGAAATAACAAAGTTAAAATAGAAGGAATAAAAAACTAGGTTATTATTATCAATTATTTTCTGTTTTTGTTTCTCTATCATTCAGTTGAAAAATCATGATATATAAAACGCAAATAAAGAACAATAAAATAAAAACCAAAATAAAGAACAGAAAGTATTTCAGTAGATAGATTTTCAGAGAAAAATAAACGTTGTATTTACTTTGTATAATACTATCATTTGTATTGATCGTAAGTTGTTTCCGGAATAAATAGTTAAGAATCAATTCTATAGTGGCATGGGATGCCAAGTTCTCTTTTTTTTATCGAATATTAATATGAAACAGTAATATGCATAAAATTTACAGTTTATAAATATTTCTGTAAATAAATATTTTAAAAATTTTGAGAGAAACAAAAAATTTCTAATATTAATCTGTTATTAATTTTTGTAAAAATATCATAATGTTTGTAATTTTAGAATGCCAGGAAATTTGATTTTAGCCATTTGCTGTTAGAACTGCAGTATGTAGTAGATTCAGCTTTACCCAGGGTGGTTTTCGGTTTGGAGGCGAACTGCTGCACGGCATTCGACATCATAATGACAATCCAGTTTTGAGAACACACACATCACATTTATGGTACTATAAAATTCTCTCTTCCTAATGGAAACAAACGACAGGATTTTCGACCTACAGATTTATTATGACGATTTATCAGATTTTTTTGGCTATATTCTTTCGAATCCAGCTTCTCTAATTGAATCAGCTGTTTTTATTAAATAGATAGCTCTGTCAAGACATTTTTATTCATTTAACATATTCATTGTTCCCAAAATTGCATTATAGGCTTTGTCATTATATACACAACCAAGGAATAATGCTTATAGGAAAACTTAAGTAACTGCTTTGCATTTGCGCATCCATTTAGAGAAATACATGTATATATACACTCAATATATATATATAAATATATATATATACACTCAAGAGCCAAAACATTATGACCACCTGTCAATAACGAGTTGGCCCACCTTTGGCGCGCAACACAGCTTCAACCCGCCTTGGCATGGATTAATACCACCACTTAATACCAGTTAAATACACTTCCACCTGATCACGTGCCTTCCACGTCATCCAGGCTAGTTCATTGCAAAATGTAGGGGTGGTCATAATGTTTTGGCTCTTGAGTGTGTATATATATATATATCTTTCTTCATTGGCTCAACAGCACCAAGGTGGACCAAGGCTGTCTGCCTATTAGCAGATTTCGAGACAGAATATGTTTTCTTTTTACGTGGTATTGCTGTCAGCCCAACGCCCAACGTTCTAGAGTCATAGGAGACCGGTACCTACGGTTTAAAGTGAATTCGAACTACTACAAACATTCATGGCACCGCCGGACTGGAACCCGAAACCAATGTTACCCCCAAGAGCCAGTCACTCTGCCAACAAACTTATATATATATAATGATCAACATTTCCGTATATAATTATTTATAATTCATTTCATAAGATGTTTACATATTTTAAAAATATTTCTGCAAATAGTAAATGTTTATAGTCCATAAACATTCGTACATTCTGCGGCAAACGTATACTTTTCTTATTAAGTTTTGTAATTTAACATTGAGACCAACTTACACATATGCTATAATTATTTTGTATATATTTATTATAAACAGAAGTATAGAGTTTTTTTTATGAATGGGCAATTCCTTTTAATATATCAAAAGCTTTTATTTAGTATTTATTGTATACTTATGTATGTTAATTGTGAACCAACACGCACTTAAATTCTTTGATTCACAAAATTATGGTCATATATTTTAATATTTAATTTTTTAACAACAAGTTAATATTTTAACAACATATATTACATATTTTAGTAACATATATCTTATATTTTATGGTTTAATAAAATTAATATAATTATTTAATTATATTATTAATAAAATAGTATAATTATTCACAAATTCTCATACAAAATATGTATTAAACTATGAAACGACTACGTCTACTATTACAGAAAAAATATTTTTGAGTAAAAAACAAATTAAAAACATGAAAACTTAAAAAGCACGAAAAAGTTCTGTTTTTAGATGCTCCATGTTTCCTAATTTATCTTCTGGGTATTTTTGTATGCTTCTTAATATTTGCGGGTTAACTTTAATAGCATTTACTTTAAAAATATAAATTTATAGTGTTTGTAAAATTTTAAATTTTGGTATCGAAAGTGATTGATAAAAATGGAATTTTTAAAAAAAAAATTAAGAAAATATTACTAATACTATTAATAAATAAAAACACACGAAACAAATAAATTTGAAATAATACTTCTTAATTTATTAAATGTATGGAAAAATATGTATTTTTGCTGTATTTCTATACTGAAATAAATACAAATACTTCAAAACCTGTAATACATATATCTATAACGCAGAAAACCTATCAATACACCAAAAAAGTAAAATGAGTTCTAGACGTAAACACATGTTCAAATATTTTTTTTTCACATTTATCAAAGTCTTTTAAAATTTTGTATTGTATACTTTATGAAATTTTAATTTTTAAAAATATTATCTATTCTGTGCTGATTAATTATGATGTAGTAAATATTCAGTGGAAGATTGATTAATCCTCTGTCAAAAAATTTTGAAAGAAATAATAGTTTAAACACCTGTGAATTAAACCCTACCAATAAAGGAACAATACAACGGATCGTTTATATCAAGACGCACATGAATAAACCTATTTAAAGAACTCAATGAAGCGGATAAAACACGCCAAGCAAATAAAAATGGCATGAAACCCAATTAATCAAGCGATCTTTTAATTTAAAGCCCTGTATTCTTTTATCGAGTGAAAATGTGTTAAGAACGAAAATAGATGCCGCCATCTTGGAAATGGAAGGAAGTGCGGATGAGACTCGGGCCCAGAGCCAGCTCGGTAGAATTATAGGGTGACATTACTTTGGGGGAACCGTTTCTTTTCTTTTTTTTGTGCGCAGTGTGGTTGGAAGAAGTAATGTGTTCGAATTCTTATTCATTTATGTGGCGGGAACTAAGTAAATCATGAAAATTCTTCGCCAAAGAGATATGCGTTTTTGATGCTGTCTGCTTTTTGGGAGAGGATTTTCAAAAAAAAAGAATGCAGTGACTGGAAAATGCGATATTTTGATTTAAGACTGGAGATAGAATGTGTCAAGTCGGGAATAAAAAAAAAATTGTTATGTGTGTACTATGTACAGTAACAAAATGTTGTTTTAAATATGTTTTTTGATTTTAAATGTGTAATATTGTTTTGCCATAAATTATAATTGAAAACATTTTATTGGATTGCTTAATTTTTTTTGATATCACACTTCAGAATCCCGGCTAAATCATGGATGTTTGTGTATTGGTTTAGTCCATTTAATGTTATTTTTGATTGTTTAGCGTGAGCATGATTGACCGTAAAAGAAAAGGAAACCATAAATTATGAGTCTTTTAATTAATCAAAAATCGAAATTTTAATATTTGAACGTTAAAAATGGAATTAAAAAACATTTTAAATGGATTATTTAAAATATAGATAACCTAGTCGTTTCATGTATTCTTGAAAACTCTAAGATTTGTTAAATTAGAATGGTGCAAATGTTGTATATAAATTTAATAATGTTATTTTGATTGTTTACGTATATAAGACATTTTTTGCCGTTTTTGCAAAGACAAAGATCTAATTAATGATCGAAAAATTTGAAGAAATTCAATTTTTTCCCACTTTGATTTTTAAATCGCTCTGTATTGTCAATTTTTTACACTTTAGGCAAATTTACTAATAATGGGTAATCTTTCCTAAAGATAATAGTGAAGAATTTGAATTTTCTTCTTCAATGGCGCAAAAAGACCCATGATGGGCCAAGGCTATCTGCATACTGGCAGATTCTCGAACCATAAGATATTTTTTCTTTTATTGTGTAGAGTTGTCAGCCCTATGAACAAACCATACTAGATCGGGACTTACAATTAAAGTGGATTCCAAACCACTACAAACATCCATGTCACCGCCAGGATTCGAACCTGAAACCTGTTGTACCAAAGGCCAGAGCGCTAGTCCACTTTAAAAATCTATGTAGAAATATATCTTTTTTGCTGTATTTCTCAAAACAAAACCTAAAAAAAAATTCACCAAAAGTCAAATGGGATTCTAGGCATAAGCACATGTTAAAAAATACTTTTCACATTTATCAAAGTCCTTTAAAATTTTTGTATTGTATCACATGCTTTGTAAATTTTTATTTTAAAAAATATTATCTATTCTGTGCTGATTAATTATGATGTAGTAAATATTCAGTGGAAGATTGATTAATTCTCTGTTTTTTAATTAAAAAGAAATTGAAAGAAAATACTTTTGAAAGAAATAATACCTGCGAAATTAAACCCTACCAACAAGGAACAATACAACGGATCGTTTATATCGAGGACACACTTATGAATAAACCTATTTAAAGAACTCAATGAAGCGGATAAAGCACGACAAGCAAATAAAAATGGCATGAAACCCAATTAATCAAGCGATCTTTTAATTTAAAGCCCTGTATTCTTTTATCGAGTGAAATGTGTTAAAGAACGAAAATAGATGCCCGCCATCTTGGAAATGGAAGGAAGTGCGGATGAGACTCGGGCCCAGAGCCAGCTCGGTAGAATTATAGGGTGCCATTACTTTGGGGGGGCCATTTCTTTTTTTTTTTTTTTTGTGCGAGTGTGGTTGGAAGAAGTAATGTGTTCGAATTCTTATTCATTTATGTGGCGGGAACTAAGTAAATCATGAGAAATTCCTTCGCCGAAAGAGATATGCGTTTTTGATGCGCGATGTTATTGCTTTTGGAAGAGGATTTTCAAAAAAGAATGCAATGACTAGAAAATGCGATATTTTGATTTAAGGAATGGAGATAGAATGTGTCAAGTCGGAAATAAAAAAAAATTTATATTATGTGTGTACTAGTAACAAAAAAAAATGTTGTTTTTAAATATATTTGTTTGATTTTATGCATTAAGATGTTTTGTCTCATTGTTTTTTTTTTTAATTAGCTAAATCGATATTTTTAATATTTTGGATTCAAAAATTTGTAAAAATATTTTAAGTATATATATTGGTTGTCATGGTGGCATTCTGAGTCTTTTTGGACTAATACTTTTAACGAAATTATTTAAAAGTAAAGTAACATCGTTAGCAGTAACGTTAAACGAACGTTACTGTTAACGATTAAATTATAGATACTGTATCATTTTGGATATCTTGAAAACTCTAGGATCCGTTAAATTAGAATGATGCAACTTTTTATATATAAATTTAATGTTAGTTTGATTATTTACGTATAAAACATTGTCGTTTTATACAAAAACTAAAGATCTAATTAATGGTCGAGTTTAATTTGAAGTAATTCAATTTTGGTTTACTTGTCACTCTACGGTCATTTTTTGCACACTTTAGGCTAATTTACTAATAATGGGTAATCTTTCCTAAAGATAATTGTGAAGAATTTGGATTTTCTTCTTCAATGGTGCAAACAGCCCATGATATGCTAAGACTACTTTTGCATACTGGCAGATTTGAAATCATGATAGTTTTTTTTTTTTTCGGCAGAAGGGTTATCAGTTCTACGTTCAACAATCATACTAGATCGAGACCTACAGGTTTAAAGTGGATTCGAACCACTAACAAACATCCATGTCACTGCTGGGATTTGAACCTGAAGCCTGTTGTACCAAAGGCCAGAGCACTGCCACTTTTAAATTTATGTAGAAATATATCTTTTTTTTGCTGTATTTCTAGACAAAACCAAAAAAAAAAAAAAAATACATTAAAAAAGTAAAATGAGATTCTAAACATAACACATTTTCTTTTCACTTTTATCAAAGTGATTAAAATTTTGTATTGTATCATGAATTGCTTTATATAATTTTAATTTTAAAAAATATTGTTATTCTCTTCTGATTAATTATGATGTAGTAAATATTTTGTGAAACATTTTAATTCGCTGTCAAATAAATAAAAGAAATTTATCGTTTTGAAAGAAATAATAGTTGAAAACCTGGGAATTAACCCCTACCAATAAAGGAACAATGCAACGGATCGTTTATATCAAGACGCACATGAATAAACCTATTTAAAGAACTCAATGAAACGGATAAAGCACGTCAAGCAAATAAAAATGGCATGAAACCCAATTAATCGAGCGATCTTTCATTTAAAGCCCTGTAGTCTTTTATCGAGTGAAATGTGTTAAGAGCGAAAATAGATGCCCGCCATCTTGGAAATGAAGGAAGTGCGGATGAGACTCGGGCCCAGAGCCAGCTCGGTAGAATTATAGGGTGCCATTACTTTGGGGGAACCGTTTCTTTCTTTTTTTTTTTTTTTTGTATTTGCCGAGTGTGGTTGGAAGAAGTAATGTGTTCGAATTCTTATTCATTTATGTGGCGGGAACTAAGTAAATCATGAAAATTCCTTCTCCAAAAAAGAGATATGCGTTTTGATGCGCGCTGTTATTGCTTTTTGGGAGAGGAGTTTCAAAAAAAAGAATGCAATGACTAGAAAATGCGATATTTTGATTTAAGAATGGAGATAGAATGTGTCAAATCGGAATAAAAAAAAATGATATTATGTGTTTACTATGATAGTAACAAAATGTTGTTTTAAATATGTTTTTTTGATTTTTCATTTAGTTATTGTTTTGCCTTAATTTTAATTAAGTGGCAAAACAATTTTTTTAACTAGCATAATCATTGTAAATCGATATTTTTAATATTTGAGGTTTTTAAAATTGAATTAAAAAAAATTAAAACTTAAATTATAGAAACTGTAGTCTTTTAAATATATCTTGAAAACTCTAAGATCCATTAAATTAGAATGGTGCAACTGCGTATATAAATTTAAAATGTTATTTTGATTGTTTACGTATATGATATTGTTGTTTTTGCAAAATACAAAGATCTAATTAATGGTCGAATTTAATCTGATGTAATTCAATTTTGATTTGATTTGTCGTCTCTACGGTCAATTTTTGCACACTTTAGAATTTACTAAAATGGGTAATTTTATCCTAAAGATAATAGTGAAAAATTTGAATTTCTTTTCAATGGTGCAAACAGACCCATGGTGGGCCAAGACTATCTGCACTACTGGCATATTCCGTAACAAGAGATAGTTTTCTTTTTACTAATTAGTTGTCGCCCTACGTTCATCAATCATACTAGATCGAGACCTGCAGTTTAAAGTGGATTTTGAACTGCTAACAAACATCCATGTCACCGCCAGGATTTGAACCTGAAACCTGTTGTACCAAACCAGAGCTCTAGCCACTTTTAAAATTTATGTAGAAATATATCTTTTTTTGCTGTATTTCTCGACAAAACCAAAAAAAAAAAAAAAAAAAAAAAAAAAAAATCAAAAAGTAAAATGAGATTTAAACATAAACACATTTTAAAATATTTTTTTTTCATTTATCAAAGGTCTTTAAAATTTTGTATTGTATCACAAGCTTTATAAAATTTTAATTAAAAAAATTGTCTATTCTTTGCTGATTAATTATGATGTAGTAAATATTCAGTGGAAGATTGATTAATTCGCTGTCAAATAAATAAAAGAAATTGTTTAATTTTGAACGTTAAAAACCTGGGAATTAAACCCTACCAATAAAGGAACAATACAACGGATCGTTCATATCGAGACACGCTTATGAATAAACCTATTTAAAGAACTCAATGAAAACGGATAAAGCACGTCAGGCAAATAAAAATGGCATGAAACCTAATTAATCAAGCGATCTTTTAATTTAAAGCCCTAGTATTCTTTTATCGGTGAAATGTGTTAAGAGGAAAATAGATGCCCGCCATCTTGGAAATGGAAGGAAGTGCGGATGAGACTCGGGCCCAGAGCCAGCTCGGTAGAATTATAGGGTGCCATTACTTTTTTGGGAGGGGGACCGTTTCTTATGTTCTTTTTTTTGTGTGTGCCGACTGTGGTTGGAAGAAGTAATGTGTTCGAATTCTTATTCATTTATGTGGCGGGAACTAAGTAAATCACAAGAAATTCCTTCGCCAAAGAGATATGCGTTTTGATGCGCGCTGTTATTGCTTTTGGGACAGAATTTTCAAAAAAGAATGCAATGACTAGAAAATGCGATATTTTGATTTAAGAATGGATATAAAATGTGTCGAATCGGGAATAAAAAAATGACATTTTGTTATGTATGTATTAACAAAATATTATTTTATGTATTTTTTTTTATTTTATGTAGTTATTGTTTTGGCTTCTTAATTGTTAATTTTTTTAACTAGCTTATTCATTTTAAATCTTTATTTTTAATATTTGAGGTTTTAAAAACTTGGAATTAAAAAAAAATTTTAAAATTTAATTATTCAATACATAGTATATATATATATATATATATATATATATATATATATATTGTAGTCGTTTTGGTTATGTATGGATAATACTGTTAAATTAGAACTGTGCATATACATTTAATAATATTATTTTGATTGTTTAAGTAGATGACACTGTTGTTTTTGTAAAGACTGAAGATCTAATTAATGATCGAGTTTAATCTGATAAAAAGTAAATTTCAAATAATTATATTTTTAAAAACTAAGTCTTAATTAGAATTACCTCATGTTTAGAAATCTGCCAGTTGGCAGACGGCCTTGGCCACCATGGAGCTATTGTACCATTGAAGATGATGAAGTCTTAATTAGGGGTCTGATGGCTGAGGGACTACCGCTCTGGCGCTCGATACCACAGGCATCGGGTTTAAATTCTGGCGGGATGTTTGTAGTCGTTCGAATCCACTTCAAACCGTAGGTCCTGGTGTAATATGGCAGTAGAATGTTAGGACATTAGGACCGTACTCCGTAAAAAGAAAACATCTCTTGTCTCGAAATCTGCTAGTAGCAGACTGGCTAGGCCTACCATGGGTTGTTGCGTCAATGAAGATGTCTTTGTTAAGTGCAAATTTGGATTATATTAATAAGTCTCTATACTTGTATCAAAATGGCTTATACTGAAAGACTAATCCTTGAATTATGCAAATTGGAAAGTCTATAAAATCAGTTTGCATGGATCACTTAAGAGAGGAATGGAAATGGAATCAACTGTATTATTATCACAGATTATGTAAATAACTGTTGTAGTGGCACTCTGGGTAGGTATTAAATGTATCTTCTGTGACTTTATAATTTGAATCCATTACGGAATCGCTTGATATATTTTAATGTTAAAAACCTTTTTCATAATTTATGATGCTGCGTTTACACAAATAAACAAACTGTATTTTATATTTGAATACATGTAGTTACACATTTACAGTTGGAATTAAAATTACATTTTCTAAATTTGAGTTTATCTAAAAACAAGTATTATAAAAAAAAAAATTAATGTCAATTCTTATTTTTTTTCAATTATACTGCAGAAAAGTCCTTTATAAATAATTTTCATTCATTTTTTAATATAGCTGCGCCATCTATTGGTAGATATATGCAACTTAAATTTAAAAAAGAAACTAAAATTAATTAAATTTAATTTAATTACTGAATTAATATTTCGAAAAACTGTATTAACCTCCAGTGTCATTCACTACAAGTTTCAAAAATGCATTTGAACTTGAGTGGAGGAATAAAATGTATTTTTTATTAGCGATTGAAAATTTGAACAAGATATATATATATATATATATATATATATATATATATATATATAGGGAGAGAGTGAGCTAATAGAATTAATTGAAAATAATAAATATAAATTTGTATTTTTAATTTAAATAAATTGAACTACATTTCAATGAGTTAGCTAAATTGCTTTGTAAATGAGTTAAATCAATTTAGCTAACTCATTGAAATGTATTGCGCTATTACTTTTACGAAAAGGATTGCATTGAATCGTAGTTCATTGTAATAGCATCAAAGCGAATACAGAAGCGAGTGTGTACCGAATCAATACCAGAGGCATCAGAGGAGCAGTCCACGTATAGAGAGCTCGACTTGATTATCGACTTGTCACCCATTTCTGACGTGATGCAAGACCTCGATGACACCCGGCGGTGCTGCACGCGATCGTCGGAGGTAAAAGTGTCAGCACAGATCCTGGGAGGTTGAGTTATGGATGAATGGAGTTTTAACCAGGTGGTGAATATTGTGCATGTGGGCGGAGAATATTTTTCGATAGTCTTTTCTCACCAACACCGGAAAAGTTGTGTTTCATAAATAAGGCGTGAAAATTGCAGATTAATCAATTAATATCTTTCGATTCCATTCTGGTTTTAAATAGGTTGAAATTTGGTGAAAATTAGGCAAACTTCCCATTTTTAGTGACTTTTGTAATTTCATTTTTTTCTTCTAGGAAAGAATATATAAGAAACATAAGTGCAAAATTTTAGAGTCATAAATAAATATATTAATTTTCCATTTCGAGATCTAAATATGCTAAATTAGCCAAAAATGATATAAATTTTCATTTACAGCAGTTTTTTAAATTTGTTTTTTTTTTCTTTGAATCTAGGGAGAAAAAAGGAAAAACAGAACAATAGTATAAGAAAAGACATATGTGTCTCATAAGCTATCCATCTATGTTTGAGGAGTCTGATGGCCAATTGGCTAGCACTCTGGTCTTTATTATCCCAGATTCGAATCCTAACGGTGGGATGGATGTTTTTTAGTGGTTATGAATCCATGTTAAACTGTAGGTACTGGTCTAATTAGACTAAATTGTGAAAAATTGACCTTAGAACGACAAACCAAACCATCGATGTGTGAAAATTTTTCCTTTGCTAATTAAGTGTCTGCTTAAATCTAGTATACCTAATTTTTTAAAACTGTGACTACAAAGTACTTCATTAACAGGAATCATAATCGAATTACTTTAAATTTTGACTGTACATTATTGAAGTGAAGTGCCAATCAGTTTTGATTATTATTTCGCTTTGAATAAATGACAAATTACCTTCTACAAAGGATTAGCTAAATAAACTGTAAATATAATAGATTCAATATTGGTTTGCCACTCTACTGTCAATTTTTGAACACTTTGGGCTAATTAAACCGGAAACTACTGTTTAAAGTGGATTGCGAACCACTCACAGTCATCCATACCACTGCCAAGATTCGAACCTGGAGCCTGTGGTACCAAAGACCAGAGCGTTAGCCAATCAGGGATTCAAGGGGATCATACATTATGACACATACACCCGAACATATATGATAGACATATATATTATTAGAGACATATATATTAGAGACATATATATAACTTCTCGAAAACCCGAAAGAAAAATTTATTGAATTATGCGGAATGGAAAGCAATATTTATCTATACATATGAAGAAAGAAACCCATGAAATAAAAGTTATAATTTATCAAAAAGTTTTTATATCATTTGTAACCACTAATTTTATTATTTTAGTTTCATATTTAAATTAACTACTTCATTAATTTTTCCTTGATCTTCACAAGCACTGGAAATGATAAGTATAAAAGATGTAAAATTAGAAATGATATTATAAGCTTAAAATTTACTTCATTTATTCTTTAAAAATATTTTTTTATAGAGATTAAGAGAAGAATATACATTTTCAAAAAATCTAAAATATATTATCATAAATAATGGCAATGTATAAAAAAAGTTTTAAATGGAATTAGATGAACAAGATCAAAACGTAGTTTTATCATACACAAGAGCTCTACCAACAATTGATCGAAGCATTTTCTTATCCTAACATCCACAAAATCCAAATCTGTTCTGAATTTGCAGCACAAATCTCCGCAGCCGACGTCTTAGCATTCCTCAAGAGAAGCTTCGAAATACAAAGCATTCTCCGCCGGAGAGTTTGAAGTGAACAAAAAATGAAGTCGACAGACTTCGGTTGCGGGTAGGGAAGTAAAAGAAATCTGTTTATCTGCACTCAATTCTCCGGGAAACGCTTTACAGAAGCGGACTGCAACTTGCAGAATAAAGTTCCTTTTCCGGGGATATGTCTCCATCGCAGCAGGGGAAAAGGAATTTGCGAAACATTCTTCCGAGGGAAACTAAATTTCCGAAAACGTAAACGTAATGCAGAGAAGACGGGTGTCTTCCTTCCCGAAGAGAAAAAGAGGGAAAAAGAAAAAGTAAATCCCTTTCTTTTTTTTTTCTTTCTTGGTGCAGCTTTTCAGGGTAAATTTGATTTCGCTCTTATTGAAAACAGAGTCAAACTAGAGGAGTGAGACGGAAAATATTCAACACTGGAATAATGGAATGGAGGGAAAGGGATGGTTTTGTGTTAGTAGAAATATTCTGTATTTTTTAGTTATTTATTCATTTATTTTTTTTTTAAGTTTGTTAACTTTTAATACTTATCACAAAAAAAAGAGAAAACTGATTGCTTTTGGGAACAAAAAATTATAAGATGATATAAATTTTGTGGGAATAGTGGGAAAGAAAAGAATTTCTTCGCTTTCGAGAAAGTTCTGATGTGTTCTAAGAAATTCTTCAGGAATCAATGACACCAAGCCTTACTTTCTTGGAATTTTGCTTTATTGAATAAGCTTTATAAGAAACTCGGAAACAAAAAAGAAAGTGTTATGTTCTATTTAATTAAGCATTATATTAAGAATTATGGACTTGATGGCCGAGTTATTAGCTCTCTGACGATTTCAGATTCGAGTACCGGCGGTGCCATGGATGTTTATAGTGCTTTGGAATCCACTTTCACTGTAACTCCTGTCTAATGTGATGTAGAGCTCTGGGAGTTGGGCGTAGGGCTGACAACTCTTCCCCATAAAAAAAAAAACATCTCCTGCCTAGAAAACTGACAGCAGGCAAACGGCCTTGGCCCAAATTGGGGCTGTTGTGCCACTGATGATGATGATGAATTTTATTCTTTTTAGTTTCATATTTAAATTAACAATTTCATTAGTTTTTCCCTTGATGTTCATAACACAGGAAATGATAACCATAAAATTGATATAAACTTAGAAATGATATGATAAGCATAAAATTGACTTACATTGCTTTTATAATACAGATTAGCAGAAGAACATAAATTTTTTTTTTAAAAATCTAAAAAATAAATAATGATAATGTACAGCAAGGTTTTAAATTGAATTGAACAAGATCAAAATGTAGTTTTACCCGTACACAAGAGCCAACAATTTATCGAAGCATTTTCTTATCCTAACATCCAGAAAATCCTAAACCGTTCTGAATATGCAGGGCACAAATCTCTGACATCTTAACATTCCTCAAGAGGAGCTTCGGGAAACATAAAGCATTCTCCGCCGGAGAGTTCCGAAGTGAACAAAATGAAGTCGACAGACTCCGGTTGCAGGTCGAGAAGTGAAAGAAATCCGTTTATCCGCACTCAATTCTCCAGGAAACGCTTTTAAGAAGCGGCAGCTGCAACTTCCAGAATAAAGTCTCCTTTTCGGGGATATTTCTCTATCGCATTAGGAAAGGGAATTTGCGAAACATTCTTCCGAGGAAACTGCATTTCCTGAAAAACGTAAATGCAATGCAGAAAAGACGGGTGTCTTCCCCTCCCCGAAGAGAAAAGAGCGAAAAAAAAAAAAGAAAATCCTTTTTTTTTTTTTTCTTCTTGGTGCAGCTTTTCAAGGTAAATTTGATTTCGCTCTTGTTGAAAGCAAAGTCAAGCTAGAGGAGTAAGAAGGAAATATCCAACTCTGGAATAATGAAATGGAAGAGAAAGGGATGGTTTTATGTTACGGACATGATATGTATTTTTTATTTATTTATTTTTATCTAGTTCGATAAGTTTTAATACATTTTCACAAGAAAGGAGAAAACTGACTGGTTTTGGAAAAAAATATGATGATCGAAATTTTTCTGATAGTGTGAAAGAAAAGAATTCCTTCACTTTTTGAAAAAGTTTCTGATTTGTCTTCATGGTATTCTTGAGAAATCAATAATAAATCAAGTCTTACTTTCTTGCAATTTTACTTTATTGAATAAACCTGATTACTAAACTCGGAAACAAATAAGAGAGTGGTATGTTATTTATTAAACATACACTATACCTTATTCATAACATTTTAACACCCAAAATTTATTTATTACGCTATGCACAGGTTTGAGGCCTCCAGGTGACCTAGGCGCTCTGGCGCTCTATGTCACAAGTTTCTGTAGGTCCGAGTTCCAGCGTGTGCCAAGATATTTGTAGTGCGACGGAACAAATTTAAACCATATGTCCCTAGCTAAATAAACTGTAAAGACAATGTAAAGAAGCTCATGATTACCATACCCCGTAAAAATTAATAGAATCTCCAAATCTAAGAAAGAAAAACAAAGTGGTATCAGAATAGACTGACTTGGCTCACTGTGACGCTGTTTATAAACTAAGGATAATTTATATCATTTTTGATGATGAATTTTATTCTTTTTTTAGTTTCATATTTAAATTAAGAATTTTACTAATTTTTCTTTTAATCTTCATAAGCTTCATAAATATAAAATTGATATATATAAAAGCATAAATTGATTGGTAACATAAAATTTATATACAGAATAGAAAACCTGATATGATAAGAAATCTAAATTTAACTTATACATCACTTTTATAATACAGATTAAGTGAATAATATAAAACGTAGTTTTACCATACACAAGAGTTACGCCAACAATTTATCGAAGAATTTTCTTATTCTAACATCCAGAAAATCCAATTCTGTTCTGAATAATCAGCACAATCTCCGCAGCCGAAGTCTCAGCATTCATCCGGAGAGGCTTCGAAAATATAAAACCGCTCTCCGCCGGAAGTTCGAAGTGAACGAAATGAAGTCGACAGACTTCGGTTTGCTGAGTCGGGAAATGAAAGAAATCTATTTATCTGCACTCAATTCTCCGGGAAACGCTTTTAAGAAGCAGCAGCTGCAACTTCCAGAATGAAGAGTCTCTTTTCGGGGATATTTCCTCTTATCGCAGCAGGGAAAAAATGAATTTGCGAAACATTTTCCGAGGGAAACAGCATTTCCTGGAAAAACGTAAATGCAATGCACAGAGAAGACGGGTGTCTTCCTTCCCCGAAGAGAAGACGGAAAGAGAAAAGCAAATCCGTTTTGTTCTTCTCTTGGTGCAGCTTTTCAAGGTAAATTTGATTTCGCTCTTGGTAGAAAGCAAAAATTGAAACTAGAGTAGCGAAGGAAAATATCCAACAATGGATATAATGGAATGGGGGATAAAGAGGATGGTTTTTCATGTTAGAGGAATGATCTGTGTTTATTTATTGATTAATTATTTTTTTTAGTTAAGTTTTAATACATCAGAAGGAAGATAAGTCTGAGTGATTTGAAAAAGTTATAAAATGCAAGATCGAAATTTTTTGGGGTAGTGAAAATGAAAAAGCAATTTCTTTCCTAATTTTAGAAATTTTATATGCTCTTCCAACAAAAT
>BPLR01016110.1:0-12979 GCA_021605095.1 Caerostris extrusa | reverse complement strand
AAATTCTTTTATTATAAACACCATTTTGAAGTTTTTACATAGTATTGGAAACATTTCAGCTCTTTTGTTTGCTTGCCGAAAAATAACAAAAAGTGATAATTTTTTAAAAAGTATATAATCACAATTTTGCCTGTTTATTATTATTATTGTTTATGAATGACTTGAGTACAGCATGCCAACTTATTGTGGCTGCCCGTTGATTTATTATTTATTTCAAATTTGCTGATGTTACTATTCTGAGTGTTTCTATTAAAATTCTGTACCATTTACGTGCTTTACAAAATAGTAAAGATAGAATAATTTTTCCTCAGCCTTAGCTGACTTTGAATTGCTGAATATTTGTTTCCTGTAACAGTTTTCATTCTCATAATAAATTCTTTGCTTGTATTTTCGACAAATAATCGGGCTTTTCAAATTTTTATTTAAATAAAGTCGTTCCCTACTTGTCGATTTTTGTTATTATAATTACTTAAAGTGTCATAAAATCATTGTTAGCTTGTATACTTCAGCATTATTACATTTTTCATGTGTCTTTATTGTTTATTATGAATAGCTTGAAGAACACAAGTGCGATTTGGACTCAAAGCATTTTCAAAGCTTCTTCTCAAACTTATTTTACGTGCTTGCTTACAATTTCATATGGATATTACTGTAAATATGCTCCTGTAAAAATAAACAAAGCATGCAGCATATATGATAGCATATATTAGGTCATATTATCAATTCGAAATAGCTGCTTATTTAATACAAAAGATTCAATTGGCCACCTGTATTATTTCTGATGAATATCGTTTTTACTGGTTTTCATTTTGCTTGGCACTGAATATTATTTCAAAGATTACACTGCTTCTGGGGCTCAGCCTTCTGCTTCGTGATTCGTCGACAGTAAGCGCAGTAAAGGGCGCATATTGATAGAATCCGCCGATATTGTTGGTCAAGAGCAGAAACGAGCACTCGATGGCGGCTCTGCACCCATATGTGGAAAGCTGCCTGTTTCCGCTGCACAGCTGTGCCTATCATCTGGGGTGGGGAGGGAGCGCCTTGTCTTTGTCTGTTTCTGTCGGAAAATCAAACATGGATACGTAGAAGAAGCGGGTCAGCACTAGCTTCAACAAAGAAAGAAGAGTTATTGTCTCTTACCCTAATACAATGCCTTCGTGCTTGCTTTACACACAATATAAAACGAAAAATTTCAGCCTCTAACACCACCTTTGCTCAGCAGAAAAAATAATAGTGTGGTATGTTACTGAAGACTGAATGACACAGCTGACAATGCAATTAGTCAATAATACACAGCAATGCACCGAAGAATTTGAATACTTGAAGAATACATCGTGGTGCGTACAATTTCAATACAATAACCAAATAGCAAAATTTAACATCCTTTCATAGGCCTCGATACATGCAGTATTTCCGTGATAGAATGCCCGCTCATTTTTGTAAAGTGTGCTGATATTCAGAGTGAACAGTATCCTCTTCAATGCTTATTTCTTGGAGTTCACCATAACACACCAGCTCTGTCTGAAGCAGCTGCCTCGTGGAAATATTAGCCTTTTCGGCCAATAGCTGCCAAACAGCTTAATTGAATATCGGGAATTTTAAGGGTGAATGCAAAATAGATCCTGAATTCGAATGGTGCCACTCATCTGCTCTGATCTCTCAAAAGAGGTGCCCACTCTGGTCACAGGGAACAGCAGGCAAGCCTAGCTCTTCAGTCAAATAATGTGCCCGCAGTACTCATGAGATTTGCAGCCGCTCACTTTAAAAAGAGCGACTGGAAAGGAAAAGATGAAATAAATAGTATTAAGCATTTTTGTAAAGTGTGTAAAGATACTTACTCTTAAAATGAGTTCACTATTGTGACTTATATCGAAGATCTACACTTCATGTCCATAGCCCAGGATAAGTTCAGACAGAAGCAAATAGCCTGACCTATTTGGTTCTGGCTCATTAAACAAAAGGTAAACCAAAAGCAACCTACTTCAATAAAAACAAGCATAACATGAAGGCATGATGGTGTTGACAGTGGAGGCGCCCGATACCTGGTGCTCAGCGCGAGTAATCTGATCTGGAACAGTTGGCTACCACCTCAGTCACTTCCTGGTGCTGGAGGCCAGTGGGAGGGGGCTGGCACTGTCGATCATGATAACTTCACACATGGGCTTCATTGAGCCCAAAGTCCGGAAGAGTGTCCTCCAAATTGAAAGGCATTCGGGCACCAGGAGATGTCAACCATGCCCAGAATAAGATGGTTTCGAAATGCAAGAAGGTGTTCCAGAACGACATCCAGAGGAGCCTGCCAGCCGCTGGGTACTGAACATGGTGTCGTTTCTTGGAAACTCAAGAATGAGCCATTTCATTTTACCATTAGAATGGTATCGTTAATGTGCCTTCTGGTGGTGGACGGCTGGTGCCTCCAGCGAGTTCGGAGACCAGCCAACTGGGCCCTGACTCTCGGCGGGAAAATACTCAGTCACCAGCCAGGGTGTCACATGCCCAGCACTGCAGGCGACAGGAGCTGGGTGGAGCGCAACATATGCCTGATAGCCCATGAGCATAGACATCAAATCCCAGTGCCTGCAACAGGTCTCGCCTGAGCCAATGGCCGGTAAGCTGTTGCATCTGATAGTTCATCTCAGCTTGGTAATCCGCAGTCTCAGCTCAGGGTCTCGGGCACTCCAGCTGCACACAGCCACATGACCACACCTGGGTCGCTGCAGCCTGGAGATCCCGGGCGATTCCAGCCTGGTCACCCCAGCTGGGCATGTCTCAATCTTAGTTGTCTGGCGTATCATTTTAAATTTTAGGCGCGCAAAGAGGTTCATGGAGCATGACTGGTGGCGTGGCCCACTTACAGAGCACACCACCCCTATATCTAGCCCCACTCGTCACAGACCAAGACTGCGCCACTCGGTTCTCTCGTATTTTATTAGTTTTTTCAAAGATGATACTTACAGGTGAAATTTTTGCTTTGTTCGGAGCCTTGTGATTCTGGAATCATCCTTGATTTATGATTATAATAATAAGGAATAAACAGTTTACTGCCAGCAAGCAAATGGGGTGTTGTCAGAAATTAACCTTCACGATTTAGTCAAAAATACAGTTACCGTACACAATGATATCGTAACCAGCAGAAAGTTAATATCAATGAAAGAAAATTGTGGGATGCATGATTCAAAAATGCCAATATTTAAAAAAGGAATGCTTCTGAAATTAAATAAATAATTTTTATACATGATGTGTATATTTTCTTCATAAATAATAGTCAGCTGGGCAATCTTTTTCTCAGAGTGGTCTGGTCAAAAATACTCAACTCAAAAACAAAGTCTGGAGCCAGTCAATAAATGTCGTTATTAAATAATAATATATCCAGTCGGTGAAGGTCACCCAGAAGACCATTCACACTCCATTATTTTGCAGAAAATACAGTTCATTTATATGATAGCATCTGGATCTAATTACAATCATTTTTCTACTCCGCATCTTTCCAAACTCTGAGTCTAATTTTTACGTATTAAATTGTAATTACGATATAATGCAAGCCTATTAAATTGCTCAGGTTTGGACTTTGCTGCGAAGAAACTTCAAAGGTATTATCTAAACGGTATCTACGCAAACACCTTTAATTCAGACTTGTTAGAAACTTACTTAGCAGTGTTAACTTTGTGATATTAGTGTTGTGAGAGTTGTTAGATAGTATTGTAAAAGATAGGATGGTACTTCACCTTCAGTGGCCAAAATTCTAGATTGCTACGTCAGTTATGTAATTATGGAAATGTACTGAAGTTAATAGATTTAGCTTATATTAGCCAAAATATTTCTAAATTATAACTGTCACTACGAAGATTTCGATAAATATTTTTATACATTGTGTTTTAATCTAATATAGATCTTACCTGTATTTGTTACGTTACATGTATCAAATGAGTCTATTTTGGAAATAAACTGTATTTTCTGCAAAAAATAATAAAATTTATTGAATGGTCTTCTGAAATTTAATGTGACCTTCGTTCATTTGGATATATTTATTATTTAATAGCATTTGTTGTTCGAATTTTTATTATTTAGTAGACTTTTGTTTTAGTTGAAGAATATTTTATTAGATTACTTCTTTCACAGAAAAAGATTTATGTTTAACAATGTGTATAGAGGGAAATATACACATCATGTGTATGAGGAAAATTTTGGATTATTTTAATTTCAAACATTTATTTTTAAAAATAATTGACGATAATTTTTAGATCAATGCATCCACAATTTTCTTTATTGATGTATTAACTTTCTAAACAGTTTTGATCATTTGATAATCTGTTAACAACATTTTTATTTAAATCATTGAAGGTTGAGGTATTTCTGATAGCCATTTAGAATTTGCTTATACAGCTGGTAAAAAAAAAATGGGAAATTTTCTAACCACGCATTCCGACTGTGCATTACTACACTCATGTCCATAAATTAGGGATAATTCAGAATCACACAGAAATTGAACTCTAAATAAAAATTTCACCTGTAGAATTATCACACACATCTTGAAAAAAATATACAAATTACAGGAAACCACCAGATGGTAGGGATAGTACGTCACAATGACGAGAGTGTAAGAGTGGGGGTATATAAGGAATGGTGGCAAAGAAGTAAAATTGTTCACAAGCGCTTTAAAAAGCCTTTCAGTGTAATAACCGCATAGTTATGGCACAAAGGAAGCATTTGGAGGATTTTTTTAAGTGGTAGAATTATCGGACGACTGGAATGTGGACGTACCCAGCTGGAAGTGTCCGAAGAACTTGGAATCGCCAGAGTGTCATCTCCAGGCTTTTGCAACGATTCCAAGATGATGGTCATGTGAGCAGATGTTACAGCACAGGTCGCCCCCGAGTTACAACGCCGAATGAGGACCGGTATTTAGCAGTTACTGCCAAAAGAAACAGACGGAGCACAGCATCGACCTGTCTCGTCAGCTCTCTTCAGCTACCGGTACGACAGTTTCAAGACAGACCGTGTACAGACGCTTAGGCACATTGGTCTATATGCTCCGTAGGCCTGTCAGATATGTTGCACTTACCGCAACTCACTGTCGCCTGCAATTAACCTGGGAGTAAAGAGCATGCATTGTGGACACCGCAACAGTGGTCTGGTGTGATGTTTTCCGCCGAGTCCAGGTTTAGTTGGCAGTCTGATTCTCGCCGGACTTTCATATGGAGAGCGCCAGGTACCCGTTACCACTCAAGAGAACACCATTGAACGACACCGTTATGGTGGTGCAGGATGGCTCGTTTGGGAGTAATTATTCTTGTTTCCAGAACTGACCTGCATGTTCAGAGTGTAACGATGACAGGCCACATCTATCTGGATGTCATTCTGGAACAACATGTACGTTTGTTCAGGGGCCCATGAGTGCTGAATTTCTGTTTATGGATGACGACGCCCATCCTCACCATGCAAACATTGTAGACGAATGCCTTCAATTGGAGGATATCACCCGTATGGATTGGCCAGCATACTCACCGGACTTGAATCCAATAGAGCATGTGTGGGATATCCTTGGTCGACGAATTGCAGCCCGTCAACCTCCCACCTGTCAACCAGGAACTTCGGAGGGCATTTGCTTGATGAGTGGTGTATTTCCCAAGATCAGATTGATAATTTGATACTCAGCATGCCTAGGCGTTGTAAGGCCTGTATTGCATCGTCCGGGAGACATACTCCATATTAACCATCATACTAACCATGTTATGCTGTTTTTTGTAAATAGGTTCTTTTTGAAATTTGCTCAGGAGTAAAAATCGCAATTTTTATTAATTATGTCAAACATATAGCATCTTTTTATTGCTCTTTACCTTTGTTTAATAAATAGACTTCACAAATAAGTCAAATTTGTTTTGCTTCCTCTTTCTTTGCCTGAACTTCATTATCATCCTTAATTTATGGACACTGAGTGTAGATCTTCAGTCATAGTCCTTAATGAGTGAACTCATTTTTTAAAATAGTGACTATAACGCACTTTTCTAAAAATCTTTTCTTTCTGTTCTTTCATGCTTTCCTTTTCCAGTCACTCTTTAAAATGTAACTGCAAAAATCTCATAATTCTCTTGAACCGCATTGATTTTGGCCCTGAGCAAGGCATTAAAAAAAAAAATTTGTTCCCTTAAGTCTTGACCAAATTCTCGACACGTGTTCCTATCTTTTGAGAATCAGAGTAGATGAATAACTCAAACAGGCTAGGATCTATTTTGCATTCACGCTTAAAAAAATTCCACTCTTCTCTATTCAATTCGCTTTGGCAGCAATTGGCCGAAAATTGCTCTTCCACTTGAAAAACTAACAAAATTTCAAGGTCGAATGACAACTAATTGCTCTTTCACAGTGTTACATAATTAGACTCAAAATGCAAAGCATTGGAGGATGCTTGTCTTCGCTCTGGAGTATCAAATTCGCACTTTTTGCAAAATAAGTAGTACATTCTATCACGAAATAAAAAAAACTGCATGGTATATTTTAAATCCAATTTATGGAAAGGATGTTAAAGAATTTGCTATTTTTTTGATTACTATATTGTATTAAAAAATTGTACACCACATTGTATTCTTCAAAGTATTAAATTCTTCAATTGTATTGAATTGCATTGTATTGTATTGTGTAATAATTGTATTGTCAATATTCTATTGTCAATTCAATTCTTCAATTGTATACCACCATATTCTTTCAAGAGTTACTTTTCGTTTACTGAAACTAAAAGGTGAATTGTTAGAATTATGATGGAAATTTTTTTTCACGTTTTTTATATTATTATTATTATAAAAATTCAAGCATAAATTGAAACATTAGTATTAGAATAAGAACAATAACTCTTCTTCTTTTGTTGAAGATCGCTGGGTCTCTTGTTATCTCCTACGTATCTTTATGAACAGTTTTCCGACAAGTGAAATAGAAAAGACAAAGCCTTCCGAAGTAACTGTCCCGCATTTGGATGTCGTATGTGAGAAAACATGGAAAAACCAGAAGCAAGACGCTTTTACACATATCGTCACAACGCTATCGAGTCTTTTTCGTTTCTGAAAACTGTGACTACAACAATACAATCAGCGGATTCGAATATCAACTCTCATGCATACTAGTTGCCTACCTTGTCATTGAATCACGAGTAGAACAATTTAAAATACTAAAGGCGAGTCTTGCAAATCTTGAAATAACTATTCAGTGCCAAAAATAAAATGAAAACCAACAAAATTGTGATATTTTACTGGTTTTCATCAAAGAATGTACAATTTAATATGTTTTACTGACATGAAACTTCATTGAAATCTTTGTATTAAGAATAAACGAAAATATTTCGGATGATTAATGTAATATATATATATATATATATATATATGTACTGCTTGTTTATTTTACAGAACTTCAAAATATTTACAATTAATATTATATGAAATTGTA
The DNA here is from genome assembly GCA_021605095.1 of Caerostris extrusa. NCBI lineage: Eukaryota > Metazoa > Arthropoda > Arachnida > Araneae > Araneidae > Caerostris > Caerostris extrusa. The sequence goes on along the minus strand of BPLR01016110.1, from coordinate 5,545 downwards.
AAAGCAAGCGCATTAAAATAAAAGTTTGAAAGAAGCGAAATAAGCAAGTCCAAATCACACTTATTATAAGACTGTTCTTACAAAGAAATTATTCATAATAAATAATAAGACATAAAGAATGAAAAAAGAAAAAATAATAATAAACAGAGAAATATATATCTGTTACAAATATAATGCAATTTTATGACAAAAACAGAAAAATAATTATAATAATAAAATCGACAAATTGTAAAAAGACGACTATTTAAAATAAAAATTTGAAAAAACGACAGTTATTATGAAAAAATACAAAACAAAATTTATTATGAAATGGAAAACATTTTAGAATAAATAATTCAAATAATTCAAGTCAATAAGACTGAAAGGAAAAAAAATTATTCCTATCTTTTTTACTATTTTACAACAGAAACAAATAATAAAAATTTTAATAAATAATTTTAAATTTTAATAGAAATTTTCAAAATAAATGCTTATCAATAAATTTGAAATAAATGAAAATAAAATCAAGTGACAATTACTAATAAATTGAAAGCATCTTACTATAAATCATTCATAATAAAAAGGACAGTAAACAGAAAGTAAAATAATAATAATAATAAACAGGCAAAATTAACAATTATATACTTTTTTAAAAAAATTATCCACTTTTTTTTGTTATTTTTCAGCAGAAACAAACAAAAAACCAGAAAATGTTTCAGAAATACTGTAAAATAAAAATAATTGTTTATAATAAAAATTTGAATAAACAAGTAATATAAAAAACTTTTTTTTTAAGTCAATTCCTACTTTTTCACTATATTGTAGAAAGTCCTTTATAAATAATTTTCATTCATTTTTTAAAGTTTATCTGGTGCCATCTATTGGTAGATATATGCAACTTATATCTAAAAACAACTAAAATTAATTAATTAAATTTAATTACTGCATTAATATTTGAAAAACTGTATTAACATCCAGTGTCATCCACTACATGTTCAAAAATGTATTTGAATTTGAGTGGGTGAATAAAAAAGTACTTTTATTAATGATTGAAAATTTGAACAAGATATATATATAGGGAGAGTGTGAGCTAATAGAAGGAATTCAAAAAGGAAAACGTAAAACAAAACAAACGACATTTATTACGAGATCGAAAATAGCCTACAAATAAAACGTTTATAGTAAAAAAAAATAATAAAGCATAAAAGTTGAAAGATAAAACAAAAAACAAACAAAATTATGTGTGTCTCTTACGCTATTTTACGACAAAAACAGACATCAAATTCCAGGAACACCTGTCACTCTACTAAATAATTTATAATATCAAGAAATCATGTCTTATGAGGATGAAATAAGCAAGTACTTCTCTTCATAGTTATGTTTCTTGACGTAAATCGTGTAGAGCAAGATGAACAGTAGATCATCGTTTAATCATGTGAAAATAATAAATCATGCTCACTTGAAATCTGCATTCATGATATTCATAATATCCAGAATAGATGCATTAATTGCAAGAGGCAGCCAAAAAGACCTATATTATCGTCTGACAAATTTTACAGAGAGATTATTCATAATATTTATTCAAAATAAATAATAAGACATAAAGAATAAAAAGAAAATAATAATAAACAGACATAAATTTTTATACCTTTTTTGTTATTTTATGATAAAAATAGAAAAATAGAACACAATAATAATAATAAACGACAAATTATAAAGACGATTGTTTTAAATAAAAATTTGAAAAAAAGGAATAAATAAATATAAAAACGACGTTTATTATGGAAACTGAAAACGTCTTAGAATAAATCATTCATAAGACTAAAGAATGAAAGAAAAAAAATGAAATTTATAAACAGAAAAGATTTAATAAAAATTTTCAAAATAAATGCTTATCGTTAAAATTCGGAAAACAACTTAAATATAAGGAACCAATTGATATTATAGCAATTATTACTATATTTTAATTTACAAGATTTTTTTGTTTATTTATTGTGATTTTTTTAATAAGGATTTTTTAAATGAATGAAATGAATTTGTAAATGATTTGCGAAAATACAGTTAATTTTCAATAGGAAAGCCTTGAATTTGTATTCTTTATATTCTGTACTGTAATTTTTTTTTAACTTAAATAGTTGTCCGAATATTTGAAATATTTGTAGTTGCATTATCACCTCCTGCCTTACGTCTTTTATATTGCATTTTATTACATTTTCATAGCCAAATAAAGACTTTCAAATTTATCCAATACTGTATTGTAATTAAGATTTTATATTGCATTGCATTGAATTTAATTTTATTTCCGATTCAAATGGGCTTTGCAAGAAACTTGTAGTACCATGCGAAATTGAAAATTGTGTCTACCTAGTGGTGGGGCATTATAAATCTGTAGACCGAAATGTCCTTTTATTGCACTCGAAGAAGAAAAGGGAACCCTCGATTTCACTTTTTTTTTTTTTAGAAGTTAATTCTAAATGTTATTATGTTATATATATATAAATATTCTTTAATGAATCTTGTATTTAAAAGGAAAATCAGGTTCACGAAGAAACCAGAAATAGATTTATATTCTTATTTATCGTAGAATTAATTAATAAATAAAGTTTTAAATACTAATACAGGTTGAAGTTAAAAATAAGAGCTGAATTCAGTTTAAATGATCCAAGGCATAAACAAATTTTTTATATCAGTTATAAGTAAAAAATGTTCCTATTTAATTAAAATTTTGTTTCAAATAGGGAAGTTAAAATAAATCAAACTGGCATTTGACCATGACAAATGTGATATTAACAGTACCATTATTTGCGTTATTTCTTTTATTTTTGCACTGATCGTTGGTGAATCTCTTGTTAATCCCAAATAACCCTCCGACTTTGATAAGGAACGGAAATTACATTACGGGAAGACATTTAGGGGTAACTACGCCACATTTACGTATCGTACCCATTGTCGCAATCGCTATGGAGTCGTCTTGCTTCTGAAGTAGTAATCGTAATGGATCCCCCTGCGGAACTGATCCATCGTGCACGCTAACTCCACATGCACGCTAACTCCACGCTAACTCCAGTGGATAAATAATCCGGTTATTTGCTTTCTTGGGCGCTAAATTTTCGGAATATATTTAACGACAAATTTTATGTAAAAAAACTGGAGTGGCCTTGTGTAAAGTTTACAAACTGATGGGGCCAGTTTGAAGCCAACATTCAAATCCACAACACAAGGCTTAGATGGCAATGTCAGAAATGCATTCTATAGTTTAGAAGTTCATTTTGTTGTCCTTATGGTGAGGAATGTAAACATCAAATTTTAAATCCTGTTGCTTTCATTCAAATTCGTGATTACGTACCAAATGTGTACGCAATATAACAGGTACTGTAGTCTGAATAACTTGTAATCTGCTATATATCTGTAAAATGCCTGGCATTCAAAAACAACTACAATGCTTAACAGAATACCATACTAAATTGGATATGGAAGTTATGACTGCTTTTTGGAAAAGCTCCCGTCTACTAAATTTTAAACGGAAAATGTCTTTTTCACAAATATGTTTCATCGTCAATGAACTAGCTGCGTATATTTTGTTCTGATTTTCCTCATACAACAAAATTTGGACTACTTGTTCATTTCCAACGGAATATAAAGCAATGGACTTTCCCATAAAGCACTTTGGGCAGCAATGAAACTGCCATTAATATGCTATATTCGAAGCAAAAAGCGTCAAAATTCTCCAAAATAAAAATATATAGCAGAACTATACTCAAATTTCAATAGAAAATAATTAATTAGTATTTTGTCTTTTATAAAAAGCTAATACTCCAAATAGAATTCTACAAAAAGTTTCTGAGGGCGAATGGGCCGAACTGTTATCGAGAGTCCTGTAAAAGCTAATGTTGCAAAAAAAAAAATTTTCGAAAAAGAAATCAGTTTTGCATCATTAGTCATTGCTATACAAAATTCTTTACTCTAATCTCTTGCATTAGTTTTCAAAGTAGTGATTGTGGAGCACACTATCAGCAGTATCTAAATCAGAATGTCTTCTACATAAATGGGACATCCACAGTCTCAGATGTCCTATCTAATCCAGGGATGCGCACTCCAGGAATGTCCCACCTTACCCATAAATTGTCCTGGACTTCTTATCTAAATCAGGGTTACAGAAGCTATGAATATCACACGTAACCCGCAAACTGTCCCGGATGTCCTCACTAATACAGGTATGCATAAGCCCGGAATGTCCTATCTAACCCGCAAACTGTCGCAGATGTCCTATCTAAACTAGGTATAACTCTCTGATACTTTGCACATCATATTATGCTCATCAGGTTCAAAAAATTTAAATGGTACGGATTTAGACAGATTTTCAATTTTTGATATCATTAAAACAAATATTATGATTCAGTTGTTGTTGAATAAAAAATATAGAAATAACATTTTAGTTTTAGATTCAAAAATATTTTATTTTGTGCTTTCTATTTTATTGCCGACTAGAAAATCAGAATCAGCAGATCAGAATAATATAACAATAAACTGGATGCAGTCTTCCCATCTACCTAATTGGTTACATCTATACCATAATTATTGTCACAACCCCATTCCCTTTTTAAAATTAAGTTAAACAAATAGATATGATTATTACTAAATAATGCATTAAAATGAGCAAGACTGATTGGATATTTTAAGGCATAAATACAAAATCAAAATTGAATAATAAAAACATTTGCTTAATCTCTTTTTCACTTTATTACTATAAAAAAAATCCCGCCAGATACTAAAACCCATATTAAATTTATTTAATATCATTCATCAAATCTTTATTTTCATTTTTTATTACATTATTTATTTTTTAATATACATAAAGAATGAAATATGCATGTTTAATAATCTCAGGTACATACTCCACAAAGTACATGTAAGTACATACGCCAAGCGCCTTTACAAATCTCAGCATCCATGATCTAAACCTTTCTACAGCACATTAATGTGACAGACGCGATGTTAAACATTTCTTTATTTTTGCTTCCTCAACTGCAATAAAAGCATCATTGTAAAAATATTTTTATTTGACCGATACTTTTATGTGTATCGAGCAGAAGCACGACTTTGAAAGGCCGTCGAAAACACGATTTCCATCTCGAAATCCAAACAATGATTCCGTACACTGTTGATCTTGATATTCTACGTAACGGAAGCGTGTCAACGTGAGCGTGTGGCGTGACTCACGGGGAAGAAGTGAGCTGAGGAAAATTGTGCTGCACTCACGCAGGCAAATGAACTAAAAATTTCTCCAATGCAGCGCTGTGTTCAGCTTGCACTGTATCCGTGACCTACTCTTTGCATCAACAGCATTTTTCTCCTTTACGCTCTTTTCACAATACTCTTTTAGAGATGACCTGGATTTGTAGATCATTTTCTGTCGTGCATCCATTTCATCCCCTCTGCATCATCATCATCATTATTTGATAATTTCGATTATGCTCAGTGCACGGAGTTGGATTCTGAAATCGAAATGAGGTAGTAATTAATTTCTTAATTAAGTAATTTTTATTTAATTATTATATTTAAATGT